>CAIGQW010000596.1:13780621-13798888 GCA_903798125.1 Danio choprae
TCAAACTCGGTGTGTCCTGCCAGTGTCCTGCATAGTTTAGCTCCAACCTTACTTCAACAGCTGCCTGGAAGTTTCTAGAAAGAGATTGATTACCTGGTTCAGGTGTGTTTAATTGTGGTTGGAACTAAAATATGCAGGACACCAGCCCTCCAGGATCTAGTTTGGACACCCCTGGTATAAAGTATAGATGAAATATAGATATAAATAAAATTGTACACATAAAGATTTCATTGTATATACATCTTTTTTATTTCATACAGCCGTTCTGGCCAATGGGAACAGGAATAGCTCGGGGCTTCCTGGCAGCGATGGACACGGCATGGATGGTGCGCAGCTGGGGTCAGGGCAACACTCCTCTAGAGGTTCTGGCTGAGAGGTCAGCGCTAAATCAAGGCAGACCTATGAACATTATTGCTCCACTATATTAATTCTCTTCTAATATCCCACTCCGTCTGTTCCCCATCTCAGAGAGAGTGTGTATAGGTTGCTTCCTCAAACAACACCAGAAAACGTCAGTAAAAACTTCAGCCAGTACAGCGTGGATCCTGCTAGCCGCTATCCCAACATCAATATGCAGCTCATCAACGCCGCTCAGGTTAAAAACACACTGTCCTAATTGAACCGTACAGGTATAATTGGAGATCCATTTTGCAGTTTAAATCTGTTCACTAAAATAAATTCTATCATTGGAAACATATCTGATTGTAGTAATTCACCGATTGCTAATTGTTTCCCATTTAAGGAAAAAAAAGACATAGGTATTAGTAACAAGAGTTTGTCGGTAAAAGAATTGACCATTTGAAACCTTTTAGCTAAAAGTCACACTTGCTAGAGTAAATGCTAAGAGTACAGTGTGGCTAATGAAATCAAAATTCACAGAGGAACAGTGATACCTTTGGTTTCTTTTGATATTTTGGTTTTGATGTTTTACAATAGTACTGTTGGAGTACGAACTTTTCAGATGAGTATTTTCTCAGCGAGAGCACATATACCCTTTAGTGCTTCAGATCTTATCAGTGAGGGAAAGTGACATCATTTCCTCTATCATATCTAGTTTATAGTTATGGGAGATATAGTACAGTAACAGAATTGCCACAAGATTTATGAACAGAAAGTTGGTTTTGCAAAATGTAATGTAGAATTAGGAAAACCATTATTTTGGGCTTTTATAAATTAAAACAAATAATTATATTAGCAAAATAAAAGTAAAATACATTATTTTGATACATTTTTGATTGAAATTTCTTATTTTGAAAAATACATTGACTAATTCAGAAGAAACGAGAAGAAATTATTACTATATTACTATATTACACTCGGATTGTATTAGCCCAAACAGGGGTCAAATATGGACAAACCCAATGTTGTTGTGTGTGTTTTTTTATTTAGATTTATATACATTACTTTAACCCAAATGTTGGGATTTGTCCATATTTGACCCAGCATTGGGTTAAGACATCCTAGCATTTTTTAGAATGTATTTTTGCATTAAATGTTGTGTTGTTCTGGCCTGTCACATTATTAAAATATAACCATTTGAAAAAAACTTAAGTTATATAGCAGTTATAAAATCACCCATATACAGAGATGATGATGATGATGATGATGATGATGATGATGATGATGATGATGATGATGATGAGGATGAAAATGTATATTCAGGTGCGTCACCTCATAGACACAGGTGAGGGTCTGGTTTTGGGTCTTGATGCTGTTAGTTCTCCACACCCGAGACTTACACGGCAAGGTACATGTGATTTCATATATATCATCTAATTTTACAGTATTTATTCTGGTCAATCTGTCATGCTTTCGGTGTGTGTGTGTGTGTGTGTGTGTGTGTGTGTGTGTGTGTGTGTGTGTGTGTGTGTGTGTGTGTGTGTGTGTGTGTGTGTGTGTGTGTGTGTGTGTGTATAGAGTCAATGGCTCGGTACAGTAAGCTGCTGAGCTGGTGTCAAGAACACACTCACGGTTACAGGAATGTGTGTGTGACGGATTTCACCACTTCCTGGAGGAGCGGATTGGCCCTGTGTGCCCTCATTCACACCTTCAGGCCTGACCTCATGTGAGTCAATATTTACATCAATAGTTTTGGTATTTGTGCCAGAGGAAAGAAATCAGTTTTCTATCTTGATAGATACTATATAAATATTCTGAAGTACTCATTAAGAAAAACATGGTGATAAATAAATCACGTGCAAATTATGTGTCGATTATTAATTAAATGGGACATATATGTCTTTGTTTATTAACACTATATAGGTTAAAAGTAAATATATATGCAAATAAATGAAATACTATTTTACATTGAATTTTGATGTTTATTGACATTTGACATTTATTTCTTTTTACTCACTAAGCCGAAGGTCCCTGATTTATCAGGGGTCACCACAGCAGAATGAACCGCCAATTACTCTTGCACATGTTTTATGCAGCTGATGCTCTTCCAGCCACAACCAAGCACTGAGAAATAATTTCTCTTTATTGACTTTTTAATTATTTGTTCCACTTTATTTATTTATTCCACTTTATTAGCTGCCTTTTAACTTTTTCATCACTCAATTTATTATATTGCATAACTAATTGTAGTTTGTTCAAATGCTTTGTAAATAACTATTTTAAAGAGGTTTAGATATTTTGTATTGGAAAACAAGACAAATGCACTGAATAACAACATACACAGTATTGATGAAGGCAAGTTTTGGTGAAACACGTAGGTGCGGTGCAAAATAGTTTTAATATAATACCCATGTTAATAAAGGCTTTTTAATTGTCACTTACTTTTTCGGTGCCTTGGAGTTTTGATTTTGTTGTTTATCTTTATGAATCCCTTATCCAAAGAGACATTAATTAATGTGAAACACAGACACATGAATTACCCCTGAAGCACTTTTCGTTTGATTTTAAATAAACAGTATTTTTTATGTATGTTTGTATGTATATTCCCAATAAACAGTATGTTTATTGGGAATATACATATCATTATTATAAAATACAATAAATAACACACACCCTAACCCTAACCCACACATGGTATTCTTGTCTTTAGATGTAATTTTGTCAAAACATTTGTCCTATTGATGTTAAATGAAGGTAGTTACAATGGTTAAAGGTCTCATGAAATTAAAATAAAGTTTTTTAGATGTTAGTATCAGTATTGTAATTTTTAGGATATCTATAAGCTAATGTGGTCCAAAACAGTGACAAAATAATAAATACAAAACGCTATTGCAGGGGTGTCAAAGTCGATTTCTGGAGGGCCGGAGCCCTGCAAAGTTTAGTTCCAGTCCTGCTTCAACACACCTATCTGTAGGTATCAAACAAGCCTGAAGGACTCAAATAGTTGGATCAGGTATGTTTAATTAGGGTTGGAACTAAACTGCGCAGAGCTGCGGCCCTTCAGGAACTGGCTTTGACACGTGCGCTATTGGATGTTTTTTTTTTTTTTTTAAAGGGAGGACCTACATTATCTCCCACCCTCTCTACGTGTTTCGGTTGAGATTACGTCAAACATCGAATAAAAATGCACATTTCAAAGCACTTCACGGGAACTTTAATGCAAAAAATAAATAAATAAAAACAATAATGTTAAAAATGATGCAAAAAAAATAACAAGTGTTTAGCACATTGCACTCCCTGTTGTCTAAATGTACTGTTATAATAATGGGCTTTTAAGTAGTACTTTCAGCATCTAAAAGAGGTTCGGGCTCTAAAAATGTAGGCTGATTGTTTTACTGCTTTGAGTTTTTTTTGAATGTGTGACTCTTTGTTTCTTGCAGTGATTTTGCGTCTCTGGAGGAGAGCGAGGCAGAGTTCAGTGGTCAGCTGGGTTTGGATGTGGCGGAGCAGGAATTTGGTATTTGTCCTATAATGACCGGCAAGGAGATGAGTGCGCTGGAAGAGAGCGACTCTCTCTGTATGGTCATGTACCTCAGTCAGCTTCATGAGCTCCTCAAAGACACAGCGCCACCTAGCGGTCAGGATAAACATCTCTTATTAGATGTCATATTGTTGACAGTTTATATTTTCATGTACGCTTTTTAAAAAATTATTATTTATTATTATTATTAATTATTATTCTTTTCACAGGAGGTCAGAGCTCAGAAGAGAGAGCGGTTTTGTTCTCCAGCAGCAGATCACCAATCTCACTGCTCAGCAAACTAGGACAGAGTTTGTCCCGCAAACGCAATCCTAAGGTACCCAATTACACGAATGCTTTCTTATATGGTTAATGTGCTCATGTTTAGAGTGGCTGTTTTTTAATGTCTGTCAGGATAAGAAAGAGAAGGAAGCAGACAGTGTTGGAAAGAGAAGGAGAACAAGCCAGGCTGGCCAATCAGAAGAGGCGAGTTGTTTTTGACATTGAAAAATAAGGATTGAAGATTTATTTATTTAAAGCTGCAGTATGTTGCTTTTATAGCTTAAAAATGAACAAAAATCTATAGTTGAGAAAGAACATAAGAAATCAGCCTTTTTAACTTCCCTGATTTACAGTGGTACACTTAAAATTAATATATACAAGATATTGGTTTATAATTAGTGTCATTGGGTTCATTTTGTGAGTAATGTCAGTTGTAAATATGAATAAGTGAGTAAGCAAGCAAGTAAATAAATAAGTCTTGCATATACTTGTATGATTAAAAACATAAAATGAATGAATTTAAATTAAAATGTAAATAAAAGCAGCATACTGGAGTATGTGTGTATAAATAAATAAATCTTTTAGTATCTAAAATTTATTTATTTATAGGCATATGTAGATTATTTTCTTGACAATCATTATAAAATACAAATCATAGTCAAGTAAATCATGTAAATTGAATTTTCCAGTGCACTTAAGGATTTAAGAGTACCATATAAATAAAGTATATTTTATTAAAAGCATATCATTCTCAGTTATGAATATAAAATAATGTAATAACAACTACTAAATAGAAATTATAATTTATTAACATATATGTACATAGACGGAAGGGAGGGGGTGTTTTTGGGGGGGGGGGGGGTAGATTTAAGATGCATAGATTTAACAGTCTGGCTGTTACAAGGCAACAAGGCAAAAAAGTAAATATATATATTTATTGATTGTTTGATTGATTGATTGGGTGAAAAATGTTAAAAAGCATGCATTGTGTATATTGACTCTTATACTGTAGTTATATTGTGTTTATCCATCATCTATAAAACCCCATTTCCCCCCACTTTCTGTTTATCATCTGTGATATTTTCCTGTTATAGGAGGATGCTTCTCATGACACCAATGAAAATAAGTCTCCAGCAGAAACTCCCGGCTCAGAACCAAAAGCCTCAGACGGTCACAGCAAGGTTCGCTCCATGGCGTCGCTCCTGCTGGCTAAATTTGAGGAGAACTCGCCAACCCCCTCAGCCACTGCAACACGCAGACAGGTGTGTGAGTATCTGCTTCATGCTTGTGGCCTTTTCCATGTGCATGTAAGTTTAGTTACCTCATGCTCTGACCTGCCCTTGTAGAAATCTAATACATGGAATTGAATGCAAATTATGCATATTTGGATTTGACATATCTAAAATGTGTCATATATGCAATATATATTTCAAAATATTGCAAAAATGGCTGATTGCATATATATTTTTCCCATTATTGGAATTTCATATATGTACATATGTTCAAATACATTATGTATATATATATATATGTATTAATTTTTGGCCATATATGAACACATATGTAACATTATAGCTAATATATTTTAACATATTCGTAATTCTAATGGTTAAAAAAATTGAAAGCTACAAATTTGTGCAATATTTAAAAATGTATGTTAAATATATGACACATTTTATATATGCCAAATCCATATATAAACTAGTATGTCATATATGTCATTTGCATATATTGCCGTTTTAATGTAAAGTGGTGCAACAGGGTCAACAAGTACACATGAATGTGGAGAAGAAAAATGGACCATGCTAGTGTGATGTGACAATAATAGACCAAGTATGAGACAGTATTTAAGGGCCTTGTAGCCATCATTTAACTTGATTCGTCATGTTCTGCTTCTGACAGTCACTGAAAAAATCCCCATGTTTCATAAAAGGGTGAAGTATTTTATTGCGCTTATAATAAGTTGTCACAACACTCAGATTTCGTGCTGTGTTTCTAATATAAAGTGAATTAGCACACCTTGCCCTAGCAAAATCTGCTGACTCGACGTGTGATCCCTGTGGAAACTTAGCCTACAAGCTTTAGCGTGGTGCTAACCGTCTGAACTAGAGTTGGCAAAGCCCCTTTAAGATACATTAGGCAGAGTTTAAAGGGCATTTCATTAGATTAAAAGCCATTCAGAGGATTGACACTAATTACTGCAGCATTAGAAGACGTTTCGTTCTCATAGTAGCTTAGTTTTACTTTACATTTGATGGCCAAACACACTATAAAATAAGAGATGTAATGATGTGTTTACATTACAAGGAAAAGCTCAAAGTTCACTTTCCGCCAATAAGAAGTCTTAGAAGTAATAAAATACCTTATTTATATTGCAGTAGTGTCAATTTCTATGATACAAATATCTGATCTGTTTTTGTTTTCAGCTTTTTTTTTTTGGTTTTCCCAGTATGAAGGGGTTATGAAGGAGCTCTATGTATAAAGTTGCTTAGGGCTCAACAGCTTATCAATGCAACAGCCTATTTCTAATAGTGACTAGAGGGATTGGGACATGTGATTTGAGGGCCTTAACTGAAAATCTCGGGAGAGAATGATTTATTGTCTCCATTTTCTTTGGTACTGACTGACTTTGCCTTTGACTGACAGATTTTATCTTGATTTTAACATGGACAGATTACAGATTGTATCTTGATTTTTACAGTGGTTGCCTGGATGTTGCTGATGTGTTGCCAAATTGTTTTGCATGTTTGCCATGAAGCTCTAAAGGTCTAGGTAGTTTCTAAGGTGTTGATATGTGGTTGCCAAGCATTTAGAGGGAGTTATTATTCGATTTTTACAGTCTAAAATATATAAGTATACTATGTGTTTTAAAATGTTGTTATACTGGTGCAAGAATCTTAGTGGTTTCCAGAATGTTGAAATATGGTTGCTTGGGTGGTTGCAAGGTGTTTTGTTGTAACCCCAAAGCAAAAGCAATAGTGATGCTTTTAGTGAGGGCCATTCACACTGAGAATGCTAATAGTGTTGAATGCAAATATTATAATTATTGTTATAATTATCTTTACAATTATAATTATTGATTCCTTTATTCTCTATTCCAAGACCAATCATTCATTTACAAACATTGTACTCTCATTTGATACTTTTTTTTTCATTTGTCTTTGGGATGGTTTTCATCTCAGAAGTGTTTTCCATTCCTGCTTGATCTGCATCCTCCCTCATCTTTTGATTTGTAGAGCTACATTCACATGTATACCAGCGGAGTGAGCTCATTGGCTCAGCAGATTGCCAATCAGATTCAAAGTCAGCAGGATCAGGCTCCCAAGCTCCTTCACAGGAGGGAGTCGGTAAGACTTCACCTGTAGTGCTGCCAACAAACTATCTCTACTAACATTGTGACTGTTCTTGTGTCCTCTTTGTTGTTTTTTTGGCCTAGTGTGTACTAGGCCTCTAACATACTGCTTTGTTTTTATAGTATATGTGCTAATTACTCCGAGTGTGTGAGTTCCTTTACGTAATCCAATTCCTCTAATAAGGCTTTACAGCTGTCACAGCCAAAGTGTCATTCCTTGAAAGTGCTGCAATCAAATTAAATTTCTTGTATCTGTGGCATATGATGAAATCTGAGCTTTGGTTTGAACCATTTAAAATGTGTCGGATTTTATTTTACATAGTATTATTATTATTATTATTATTATTATTTATTCATTCATTCATTTTCATTTCGGCTTAGTCCCTTTATTAATCTGGAGTCGCCACAGCGGAATGAACCGCCAACTTATTCAGCATATTTTTAACGCAGCGGATGCCCTTCCAGCTGCAACCCATCACTGGGGAACACCCATACACAACTATTCACACTCATACACTACAGACAATTTTGCTTACCCAATTCACCTATAGCGCATGCCTTTGGACTGTGAGGGAAACCGGAGCACCCGGAGGAAACCCACGCAAACACGGGGAGAACATGCAAACTCCACACAGAAATGCCAACTGACCCAGCCGAGGCTCGAACCAGCGAGTGAGGCGAGTGCGCTATCCACTGCGCCACCGTGCTGCCTTATTATTATCATTATTATTATTATTATTATTATTATTATTATTATTATTATTATTATTATTATTATATATTTTTAATTTTTATATTTTATCAAAAATATAAAATATCAGTAAATAAAAAATTATAATTAGTAAAAAATTCTAATTTATAGTTTGCATTTTTATATGACATGCATAAATACATTTACAAAAATTTAAATAAAGCAATAAATATATATGTATTTCTTTTAAATTAATGCACTTTGTCACCCCGCAACAACTTCTGCTCCATCTGCCTCATCTTGTTTTGTTCATGTTAAGCATCTTTATTTTGTCTTTGACCTTTGACTTCTCATCTGTAGGGTTCTCAGAAGGAGTTTCCAGTGAATATCAGCAGCAGTGATGTGTGTTATTTCTGTGGCCGTCGTGTTTATGTTATGGAGAGACTGAGCGCAGAGGGAAAGTTCTTCCACAGGAGCTGCTTCCAATGCGACCACTGCAGCTCCACGATACGCCTCTCCAACTACACTTATGACCAGCTACATGGTACTTAACTCTAATAAGTTTCAGACAGAATCTGCTGACATTTTTTGCTATTTTCGTGCAGAAATTTGTAAACAAAACAAAATCTGTGTATTTATGCATAATGATTTTCTGAGTATAGTAACTAAAAACTTTTTAACTTTTAAGGTTTACAATGCAAATAAAAATAGATCCATTTGTTTGGTAAACAAAGCAAGTCTCTCATAGAATAAATCTACTATTAGACAGAAAATCTATATTTTTAAACTGCGTTGTGAATAAATCGTATAAACATTTGCATATAAGTCAATAATATCACTGAAATTAATATAAAAACGGAACTAACATATATTTACACACATTTAAGTAAGTTAATAAATAGACTCAATGATGTGCTAAAGATCTGCAGATTTCAGCACGCGCAGACTCCGTGTGGCTTTAGTGATAACTAATAAAGTCATTAGTCAGTGATTCTAAGATTTTATGCTCATATTAAATATAATAGGTTTTCAGCTTTTATGGATGCTGTCACAAGATGTACGTAAAAATGCCCTGTTGTTTTGGGTTGCTGTGGGCGACTTTTTTGGACCAGACAAACTGCTCTTTTGTTAGCATTGCCCAGTCATAAGGTCTCTGAGTGTGTGTTGGGACAGGGTTTTTATTGTTGTTCGATAATGACAGTAGGGTACACACACACACACACACACACACACACACACACACACACACACACAAACTGAAGGCCCTCAGCAAACTGCTAATAAAAACATATATATTCTTAAAAATAGCAATCAGAACTCTCCTCAGTTGTAAGTAAGTGATAGGGTCGTAGATATCACATGATTCGAACACTTGAAAATTTAAAAAAAGAGGCGGCATTTGGACCGGCAACAGTATAAATGAGGCATTTACTCGCTGCATCAGCTACTGTTTATTTTCCCTTCTTTTGGCTTGTACAGGCAAGTTTTACTGTAAGCATCACTTCAGCTTCAGACTGGCAAGTGTGGCTCAGAGAAAGAGACCCGCCCCAACGGTGGCCCCTCGGCCTGCTCAGGTAAACTCATAAATCATTAGATCACAATTATACTTAATTTAGAGATCTGTATGTTTGTGCTTAGATTTTAGACTTAGGATTTTTGGGAAAAGAAATGCATGTTCTTGATCAAAATATTAATTATTAATTGTATGTATGGTAGATTTGTGAACTGTTAGGAAGCAATTCTTTCAATAGTGTTATTTACACCATTGTTTTTTGTTATTTTGTTTTATATAATAATTCTAAAAGCAATAAATTTAATTATACTATAGTTTTTTATGCTTTAGTTATTTAATAAATAATGTAAAATATTTATATATAATGCAAAATTAAGAAGCGTGAATAGTGTAGGCTTCACTGTCATTAATGCTGTATTTTTATATGATAAAAAAGCTAATTCAGCTATTATATAGTTACAATTTTTGGACGTTTTCATGCATTGAAAATAAGACAGTATGGATATTGCAGTTACATCTAGTTACAGTTAATATATTTACACATATAAACATGTATACCTTTATTTTTTATATATTGAATTTAAACATTAAATTATTGAATTTTGCATTGCACTTTATGTAAAAAGTTCTATAATGTTTAACATTTAACATTTATAACATAAAGTATATATATTTGTGTGTTATAATATTGTAAATATATGAAATCTTATTTTTATAGACCACATGCATTATCAGTATAAAGATTATTTATGTCTAAATCTTTTATAAATATTGCAACAGATTATTATTTTTATGTTATTTTGATTTATGTTATAGTTTAAACTTTTTAACTCTCTAATTTACTGCTTTCAGTTGTATTTCCTAAAATATTATAATATATAATAGTTTGTGTACTGTAACTTACATTTTTAATATGTCTAAATATTATTTGCAATCTTATTATGTATTACATAATTTGTTTTGCTATGATTTTTATGCTTTTATATATCATAATTATCTTTACTATGATATTTCAAATTTGGGTATAAATCCAGCCCGTCTATCTATCCCTGCCTCTTCAATAAAAATAAAAAAATAATAATAATATAAAAATACATTGTTACATTTATAGACCACAGCATAAAGTATAATCCACAAATGTCTCTTCAGCCTATCTCTTCCCTGGCTCCATCCTCGGCCTCTACTTCTTTGTCCTCTTTGGGCTCAGTGGGAACAGCCACACCAGACAGCTGGTCCTCCAGCACCCACACAGACATGGCATCCAGCTTGGCCAAGAGACTGTGTGGCACACCAGAACGCATTGAGCTGGAGAATTACAAACCCTCCCCACAGAAACAAGACAGCCCCCTGCAGGAGGTACCAGAGGAAACCCTCGCACAGCACAATCTCAGCGCTAGCCTGCAGGAGAAGAATGCAGAAGAGCAGTCCAGGTATCCAAACATGCTCTTTTTATGCTCCTAATACTCTAAACTTGCTCTTATTATGCTCCTTATTGTTTAAATATGCTCTTATTATTCTCCTATTAGTCCAAACACGCGCATATTGTGCTCATAATAGTCCAAACATGCACTTTTTATGTTCATAATAGTCTAAACATGCTCTTATTATGCTCCTAATAGTCCAAAAATCATTGTATTATGTTCCTAATAGCCCAAACATGCTCTTATTTTGCTCCTAATATCCTAAACATATTTTTATTATGCTTCTAATGATCCAAGCATGCTTTTATTATTCTTCTGATAGTCCAAACATGCTCCTTTTACACTCCTAATAGTCCAAACATGAACTTATTATTCTTCTAATAGTCCAAACATGCACTTATTATTTTTCTAATAGTCCAAACATGCTCTTATTATGCTCATAATAGTCCAAATATGCTCTTATTATGCTCTTTATAGTCCAAACATGCTCTTGTTATTCTTCTAATAGTCCAAACATGCTTTTGTTATTCTTCTAATAGTTCAAACATGCTCTTATTATGCTCCTAATAGTCCAAACATGCTCTTATTATGATCCTAATAGTCCAAATATGCTCTTATTATGCTCTTTATAGTCCAAACATGCTCTTATTATGCTCCTAATAGTCCAAACATGCTCTTATTATGCTCCTAATAGTCCACATATGCTCTTATTATGCTCTTTATAGTCCAAACATGCTCTTATTATGCTCCTAATAGTCCAAACATGCTCTTATTATTCTTTTAATAGTGCAAAAACGCTCATATTATGCTCCTAAAAGTCCAAACGTTTTTATTATGCTCCTAATAGTCACTGGCATATCTTGAATTGGTAAATCTGTTGCTTTTTTGGGGGGGATTCAGTAGCTCTGAGTCAGACCTAGAGGAGGAGGAGCTTGTCTGGAAGAAGGGGGCGGAGCCACATGCCAGAACCAATGGAGAGAGAAATCTTGACCTAGGGAAGGAGTTAAAGGAAGAAGAAGGGGAGAAGCTGGAAAAACAAGAGGAGGAGGAAGAAGAAGTTTCAGAAGAAGAGCAAGACGAGGGAGATTCTAGTGATGGTGAGTGTTTATTTGTAATCATCATCTCTGAAAATGGCTCATAAAATGCGCAAAGTTTAATCTTGTCTGATATTTATTATATAGCTTGTTTATTTCAGAGAAATCATCTTAGGATGAGGTATTGTTCAATTTAATGTCTCTCCGTATCTGTTTTTGTGTTTTATTCCCACAATGTTTTTGCCTGTGAGATGAATGTTGCCATGCTTGTTTAATGTTGTGTATCCACCACTGTATTGTGTGTGTATTTTGAGGTGTTGATAAGTTAATGTGTACTGTATGTATGTGTATAGAGGGTGAGTACTGCCCTTGGGAGAGGGAACGACTTTCAGGGGTGTGGCTTGAGGAAGAGGAGGCGGGGTTTGTTAAAGGTAGCACCGCCTCCAGTAACCATTGACGGCCTTCTTTAGCCTTTTGTTGCATTATTTTAATTTTTTTACAGGTTATTTAATTTGCAGGCTGTGCATGCTTCATGGTGTGTTTTATAATCTGTGTATTGTGCAATTGCATACTTTTGTTTTCATGTTTTTGTGTTGTGCTGGATTTTAATGGAAATTATTTGCTGTTGATTTTAGTTTGGCTGTTTGAAATGTTTTGCAGATTAGTCACTAATTTAAAACATGTGCTATCCAGGCATAATATGATTAGATTTCATCTTTTTAGCTAATCTGTGCACATCGAAAGCAATAAAACTGTGCAATGCAATCACTTCCAATATATACTCATTTGCAGGAGTACGCAGTGTGTGATTTGAAGCCAATAAGATTTCATTGAAGTGCAAAACAACAGAAATAGAAGTAAATGTCCAATAAAATGTTCTGTCACTATAAGACACTGTATCTGGATTACTATACATATATTAATAACTAAAACCAAATATTAATCTTGTTAAAACTTGTTATTTAAAATGTTATTCAAATCACCCACATTCAAATGTAAACTCGATTGAGTGATCGTTATCAGCTGATAGAAATGGGCCAGTAGGGGCCTTCTGCGCCCCTACTTATCATCCATCCACATGGTTAATCAGCTATACTAATAGAGAAGACTCCAGATCTGTTTTTCTTTATTACTGTGATGGTTGTGTTTAGGGTTGGGGTAGGGGTAGACGTTAATAAAAATACAACTAATGGGAAATTTAATAAATAATATAAATAATTCTCGTTAACTTCCGGCCGCAGCCGTATATGATCTATAGCTGAATAACCATGTGGATGGATGATAACAGCCTTCTGAGCCTACCAGTAGGCGCAGAAGGCCGCTACTGGCCCATATCTATCAGCTGATAACCACTGATAACGCCCATTCAATCGAGTGATAACATTCGAATCGGCTGTTCAGATAATAAATCTGTCGAAACTCTAAATAAAAAACTTAATGCATAAATGCAAGATCCAAAAATATAGTGCATAAAGGTAACTACTGAATATGCTTTTTGCTATTTTATCAGTTTTCAGTCTTCTTTATATCACTGCTTATCTAAAAGGCTGCACTGCTACCCTCGCTAAACCATATTGTTAAGAAGATTCTAGATTAACTACTCTTAAAATTGCTTTTTTATTTTCAGAATTCTATCAAATTCTGATTTTATTCTCTATATCCTCTTATGCTTTCATTAACCAGAATCTTATGAAGGATACAGTGACGACCCTGATATAGACGTCAGCTCACTCAATGAGTCTAAACCATGTGACCAACAGCAACAGGAGGAGTCTGTTCCTTTCCACCAATCATCTGCCTCTACAGAATCTCAGGCCTCAATGAAACCTTCAGAATCAGACCTCACACCTGATCTGTCAACAACCCCCGAGAGCTCACCTGCCAAGAGGTCTGAGGTGGTGGAGGAGTTCTGGATGAAGAGTGCCGAGATTAGGAAGAGTTTAGGCCTGACTCCGCTTTCTAGAGAATTACAGCCAAAACATACAGCAGCTTCAACCCAGACATCTAATGTTAAAGAAAGCTTTTACACCTCAGTAACATATAACACTACTGCTTTGGATTCTCCAAACCAAAGTGCTAGAATCTGTGACTCCAGCACACAAACTCATTCTGTGACAGAACTTCAAAAAACGTCCCCTCTTGGACCTACAGAAGGCGATGCAGGCGTCGATTTAGGCCGTTGTTCTGTAGTTCACAGACTCAGCATCACTGTAGAAGGTTGCGTGATGGCAGATAACCAGGGTTTGGATTCTACCTCGTTTGCTACTGAAAGTGTTTTAAACCCAGATGCAGGTCTTCCAACTCCTCCTTACAGTCCATCTTACTCCCCTCTTGTTGGTAAACAGTGTCGTGCCCTTCACCATTCTGAACCAATTCTAGACAGAGAGGTTATGGCTTTTTCATCTACCTACGCTGCTTCTGTACCACAGCAGAACAGTTTCAAATCAGACCTCGAACAAGCTCAGAGTCTTCCACCAGATGAAATCGAGATTCTGTGTGGAGATGAGGCGGAAAAACTTCCGGAAAGATATGGCAGGATGGAGAACGGAGAGATGGAAAACCGCAGACCGGAGCACAGCAGGACACTTCCAGAACGGGTGGTCGCACCGCTGCTGGCAGGGGGACCAGAGGTCAGGCTTCGCAGGTCGGAGATGAAGTTGTGGGGTCCAGACACGGATGTTGAAGTGAAGGAGAAAAAGCGCAGCATGTTGTTTTCGCCCCGTAAAAGCAGGAAGAATGGAAATGCAGCAGCTGAGAGCGGGCGGGAGACAGGGAAGCATAAGTCCCTCTGGAAGACAGTTTTTTCGGTGTATAAGAAGGATAAAAAGAGGAAGGAGGTGGCAGTGGTGGCGGAAACACTTCCTGCTGCTAATAATGAGAGCAAACGGAAAGTATCGGGAATCAACAGAACCACAGGTGAGATGAGTCCTGTTTACACCTGGTATTAAGGTGACAATCTTTGTCAATTAATTAGATGTTAATTTAGATGGCACTAAATATAGGTGTCAATGCAAGCATGCACATCAGTCTCAAATGGGTGATCAAGCTCCGAAAAAGCTAATGTAAAAGCAGTAACACTAAAGCTTCAAATATATTTAATTAATTAAAACGTTATCATATAGCATTTGACGTTTCAATCAACTCTTCATCAGGCTTTGGTGTTGCTACTTTTTTGTAACTTAACTTCGGTGTTCGACTTAACATTTGCTTTTTTGTACTAAATATAATTTAAATTGTAAATTACATACTAATTTTAATGCTTTATAATTTGCAAAATCAAGCTGAAAATGTATTACCTAAATTGATGTGTGCAACCATTTAAATGATCATTTTGCTACCATTACTGCTAATATGTTACACATATCAATTAACTTTAGCTATTACATTTTCAATTTTCAATTAAGGAGTTATCATATAGCATTTGACGTAAAATGCATGTTAATAAAAAGCAATAAATGGATATATATAAAAAAAGCTTTATCACATAAATATGGTTTTATGTCTGTTTCCCAACATTTCAGACCTGTGTTTCCGGAAGAATCCAAGTTTTTCTGAAGATACGGATATGTCCTGCCATGCTCTTCTTGAAAGATGTCCTCTCAGAGCTCAGGTAAAACACTCCCTCTTATTGCATTGTCACGTTATTTCCTCTTTTTTATGACCATTTCACCCTTCTGGCTGCTCCTGAGAATCAAGTGAGAAATTTCTGCTGCAGGTCCAACAAGGCTTCTATGCAGCCAGTCATTTTTGCAGTTTACTTCTATTAAATTATTTCACCCAAAAATGAATATTACCACATCAATCACTCAGCCTCATGTGGGTTTTAACCCTTTTATGTGTCTCTTACATCAGTTGAACACAAAAGAAGATAGTTTGTAGAACACCCATAGACTTCCATAGTAGGAAAAAATAATTAGTTTGGAAGTCAATGGGTCCCAGAAACCAGCATTTACTGTATCTTCTTTTGTGTTGAACAGAAGAAAGACACTCAAACAGGCTTTAAATTATGTTTTTACATTCATAGTCTAATTAATTCGCTTCACAAAAAGACCCTTTTAAATCCGTTCTTTATTATCTTTGCCATTCTTTCTTTTTGTATTGATTTTTGTCTTTTATCTATATCCTTATGGTCCTTGTCAGTCTTCTAATAATTCTAAATCTTACTGTATACAACAGTAAAACTGACTGTCTGGCATTCATCCCCTACTCCCTAGAGCTGAATAGCTAGACTGATGGAATCATTTAACGCATTGTGATTTTTATTATCTAACATTAAAGCCAATTAAATGTCTCTGCTCTGGCTGTGCTCTCAGCTGAGGGACGAACTATCTGACATCAAGGCAGACCTTCTGAAAGAAACAATATATGAGGAGGTACATGAAGGGGAAGAGGTATCAAATATAGTACTTTATTTAGATTTAGATTGTAATGGGTCTGTGATCGGTAGAACATAGGTGTGCATTGTGTGCTGTTGTTTATGGAAGTAAATGAGTAGCAAAATTAATTTTAAAATGTAATATGCAAAATGGTAAAGCAATATGAAAACGTATTTCTGTATTACAATTAGCGTTTTCCAAGACATATGCAAATTTTGGTGCAAAATTGAATTGCATAATTTATATTTGCCATTTCCAACCACAGTTTTAAGTTGCAAAATTAAACTGAAATTGTACTACCCAAATTTAATTGATATGTGCAACTATTTAAGTAAAGTTTATTTATAAACTTATTTAGAGAGGATCACGTGCCTATGATTGACCACGGCTGGTCCCGCATTAGCTATCACATGATATACCAATCAGATAAATCCAAAAACACATAAACAGCTGGATTTCCTTACCTTAGTCATCTTCGTCTTCAAGAATGCCCCCATCAACCCCGAATCCTTCCTTTCTTTCTTAGCTTAAAACGGGGGAGCTCTCGAGACCTACCTGAGCTCAGACTCCCCCTCTTCTGATGAAACGAGGATCTTCCGAGCTCAGGGCTTGGACAGCATGACAAATACGCTTTATTTATCAATCATCAGCTAAGTGTGAACTCTTGAAATGATTGTTTTGCTACCATTTCTGCTCGTACAATACACAAATCAATTAAATTTAGTTATTACATTTTCAATTTTGCAACTGATAAAGTGTTAAAAATTTGTATGTCATTTACATATTAAAACTAGTTGGAAATGCCAAATGTAAATGATATAATTTCATTTTTATTTTGCACCAAACTTTGCTCATTTAATGCACATTTAAATAAATAAATACATTCCAATTTAACATTTTGCATTGCCGCTTTGCATATTACATTTCAAAATTAATTATGCTACTTATATACTTATAGTAGTTAACTCTATTGAGATCAAAATACAGATAACATTACTTCAATATCTGCCTTCTCTTCCCCGAGTCGCTTTACGTGCCTCACGCACTGGCCTTCAAGAGAGCGTATGCTGTTAAGGTAGCATCTTTTTATTTTACATGCATTGAGCCCCCTTAATCCCATTGGTAGAGTCAGCAACACTCAGGATCTTGTTCCTCTATAGGAACACAGTGTTTTGCCAGAGCTGCCAACCAAAGCGGCCACTCCAGTGTCCTCATGTTCGTCAGAGCTGGTAGGTGTTTTGGTGGTGTTCCCGGACCCCTCCAGCATAAGTTTGTCTACCACGCTGTTTCAGAGAGCAGGAACCGAGGAGGAACTCAATGCCAGGCTGACGCGTCGAGTGCAGAGAGCAGCGCGCAGACAGGCCAAGCAGGAGGAGCTGCGGAGGCTGCATAGAGCTCAGGTGTGTGTGTGTGTGTGTGTGTGCGTGTGTGAAAGCATGTGTTTTGGTTATAAACATGCGTACTGGTTATAGCCTGTAGTGATCAATAGTAAAATCAGGAACTTGTGGAAATGAATTTTTAATATGAACAAATTCTGAAGCCAGTTAAAGTAATACTATCTTTAACTCTTTTGTCAATTAACAGCAGTAATGGAGACAGTAGTTTCTTTGATTAAGGAATCTGTCTTTAGTACTCCTGAAGAACAATGGTGTGAAATGGAATAAATAAATAAATAAATAAAATAAAATATTCAAATGTATGATACCTTGCTTATTAATGTGTGTGTGTGTGTGTGTGTG
>CAIGQW010000596.1:13803888-13818482 GCA_903798125.1 Danio choprae
TTTACTGTATTTTTGATCAAATAAATACAGTCTTCGTAAGGTTTCTTGGAAATACTTACAGACCCTAAACTTTCGAGCAGGGGTATAGTTGAGTCCAAAGTTAGCTTTTTAAATAGTTTTATTTTAAATTAAACAATTGTTTTTCTAAGAAATGTTTTGAATAATGAAAATATGTCAAATAAATATTTAATATTTTGGCTAAGTGAATGAACCATTATAGAGTAGATTTATAAAAAATATATTAAATGAATTGCATAATGTCATATTCATTAAATCTGCATGTCTTTTTATTTATATTTCAGACTATTATTTTCATCATTTAAAAAGGGATTAAATCAATCAGGGATGAAATCAAATGCTATTTTTATGTTAGCATGGCAATTGCCCAAATCTCGTCTTCTCTTTTTTTTAAAAGGAATGGGAAAGAAAGACGATCCAAGCTTAATGCATCAGTGGTTCAAGCTGGTACAGGAGAAGAATGCTCTCGTGCGTTATGAATCTGAGCTCATGATATTGTGAGTATTCGATAAATGTTTAATAATCTTGACTTGTCCATTAAGGTTTAGTGTTTGTCACCTGGGATTAATATCTAGTGAAATTATTTTAGCTTCATTAAGACAGGCATTGTAGCAATAAAGCCACTAAGTCCTTGAAATTAATTGCTTACATGACTTTGTTGTTTATAAGGAGAGAAGTTGAAGCATGCAGAATACAGTCAGGACTTAAAACTCAGCAGTGACTAATCTAAATGCATCTGATTGTCTACTGCATTCATAAGCTCAACAGGAATGTTTTTGACTGGTTATTATAAAGTTCAGCGCTAAAAAGAAAGCAAATCTGATGCAAAAGTGCAGATCTAAAATGTAATGCAAGTTAATTTTCACATTTTTCACAGTTCCCTATGTACTGTAACAATGTGATTTGAATGGCAGAATTTTAAACCACATACATTTTTGGTTAATTTTGGTGGCATTTCTGAACCTACTAACTCTTTATATCAGGGTCTTCAATCCTGTCCCTGGCGATCTACCTTCTTGCAGAGTTTAGCTCCAGCCCTGATCAAAAACACCTCAGGGTTGCAACTGAACCCTGCAGGGAGGTAGATCTCCAGGAACAGGACTGCGGAGCCCTGCTTTATATGGTAACTTCACTGACATTGATTATAATAGATTTTTTTTTAAGTCAAAATTTCAAAAGTCTTGTAATAACCTTTAGTAACACTCCAGTTTTCCAGTGAGTAACATAAAACAGGTTCATTACATAGTCTCTCAATTGAGCAGATTGATCTAGCTGGTATTAAACTCAAAGCCCTGCAGAGTTTAGTTCCAGCCCTGCCTCAACAAACTTACCTGCTGTGCTATGTCCCAATTTGCATACTATTCGTCCTAAATAATCTTTGAAAATAGAATTTGTGTGTCCCAAATCGTAGTATGTTGAAAAGAGTATGCTAAATGTTCCTGAATGGTCTACTTTTTCTGTAGAAATTCGAAGTCTAGAACCATCCATACTCTAACCGCTAAAATTGCCCACAATACATTGTACATTGGATGTGAATTCAATTAGAACTACAAACTCGGGTAAAACGTCTGAACAAACTACAGAATTGGTGGATGTGCGAGACCAAATGTCAAGTAGAGAGGTTTTGGTAAAATTGTTTGAATGACTATTAATTAATATAGCCAACTGGAAAATTTTAAATAATATTTTCTATGATATATTTCATCTGCAACAACAATGTACATACTTTTAGGATGAAGTATGAGCATGCCAATCGGGATGCAGCACTGGTTCAAACAAGCTTAAAGGACTCAATTAGTTTGATCAGGTGTGTTTAATTAGGGTTGGAACTAAGCCATGCAGAGCTGCAGCCCTCCTGGAACTGAGTTTGACATCCAGCAGTGTTATATGAGTGTCCTGTTTGTTTGATTGCTCTGTGCTCGTCTGCAGCGCTCGTGAACTGGAGCTGGAGGACAGACAGAGTCGCCTGCAACAGGAGCTGAGAGAGCGCATGGCAGTGGATGGTTAGCACACACAGACCATATAAATAATTGAACTTCTGCATAATGGCTCTTCAGTTAATAAGAATATCACCACAGTTACACGCCATCTCTCTCTCTCTCTCTCTCTCTCTCTCTCTCTCTCTCTCTCTCTCTATATATATATATATATATATATATATATTATTATTATTGAATTGTAATTCAGTTGCACATTACAAAACAATTAGATATTCCATAAATACATACACAACTATAATAATGAAAGAGAAAAAATAAATAAATCTGTCTCTCTTTCAGACCATCTAAAAGGAGAGGAGGAGCTGGCTGAGGAGAGGCGTATTTTGAGCGAGATGTTGGATGTGGTGGAGCAGAGGGATGCACTGGTGGCCCTGCTGGAGGAGCAGAGGGTCCGAGAAAAAGAGGAGGACAGTGACCTGGAGGCTGTGATGCTGTCTAAGGGCTTCAGTCTGCACTGGGACTGACCCAAACATGCACGAACCACATCACACCGCTTTAAGGGCTAATAAGCAGCTGCTGTTTACATTGGTCCAAACTACAAAATGACCCAAAACTTGCATTCTGGGACATTTTGTGCAACTACATAAGGGTTTAAATGATAAATACCAGGGTAAGCCAGAGATTGACATGTAATTGATTTGATTGGGACGAATGGGGTTGTCTTGCTGCCAAATAATGCTCTGCTATATGCTTCTATGCAAAGAAACATCTCTTTGTTGGCTCTTTTTGTTGTTTTATTTCAGACGGTTGGATAGCATTAAGGTGCACTACATTTCATAATGTTCTGACTTGACAGAAATTAATATGATATGCAGTATATAACCACATAGTCAATGTACAGTGCAGACTGACGCATGCAAACTTGGGTACAAAAATGAGGCCCGTCAGAGCTGATTAACAACTGTTTCTGTTGTTTTACCCACATAAGCTGAATTCACACACTATTGACAATTCTCAGTTTAAAAAACACATTAATTTATTGTCTGAAGTGTCTTTTTTTACGTTTTGTTGATTTGTTTAGCATACTTTGTGGTATTCTGACTTAACAATTTGTTGTTATATTTCGCCATGTAACACTTTCTTGCAAATAAACAACTTTTCATTTGAAAAACGTCTTGTGAACATGTCGTGAATAGTTTTATACAGTTTGTCTTTTACTAGTGTAAACAAAAAGAAATCACAGTTCAACCATTAAACTGGATTTAGAACCACATTTTTGTTAACAGTGATGCAAAAATGTCAATACACTACTTAAAATTGTAAGTAGAATATGAAGTTTTGATTTATTGAGGCTAACCTGTAGGACACATTTTTCTGAACACTATCTGAATGCGATAAACAGAGTAAAGAGTTTGTTACAACACTTGTTTTTTTTAAATATATATATTTTTATTTTTATTGCAGTACAACACAAATACAATAAGGCAAAATTCAAATTAACACTCATCTGAATTTACAGAACAGAACACAAATAATAAAGATAGTCAATAAATAAAATAATAATTAAAATAAATTATAAAATGGAGAACAAACACACACACACAACATAAAAATAACTTACACTACAGGGGTCTTTAAATTTGTTCAATAAACTAAACCGTCTTCTTCCTAAATTGGATTTCAACAAATTTAGAGATTTACAGTATAACCAAAATTCCTTTTGGAAAACCAAAAACCCTTTAAATATATCTTTTAATAAAAATTGTATTCATATTTTATTAAGCCCCATGTTAGCGTGCGCCCCCTGTTGGAACACGACGGCAGTGTTTTTCCCGTTGGATTTTCAGCAGTTCTCGCGCTGACCGTAAACGGACTGAAGTCACGCCTCTCCATCTTTCCTGCTCCACAGTTTCCGTTCGTAGGAAAACTTTACTGCCATTCCGAGTTTTTCGAGCTCCAGGACTTTTTTGGACTACAATGAAAACAAAACTTCGCTTACCGATAGTTTATATGCGCTTAACTTATATTGGTCACAGTTAATACGACCTTTACGGCCGAATAAACAAAAGCAAACGAAAGTGAGGAGAGTTTCCATCGGAAAGAAGAAAACAAGTCGGAAAACATAAGTTGTGCTTCCAGTGAGGTGAGTACAAACGACAAAAAGCAACATAATTGACAGTATTTTTCACAATTAGCGTTATATTAGTTTGCTATGGTAACGTAATGTTGGTATATACGTAGCCACCTTTGTGCTGTTGATGTTTAACGTTATCAGTTTTTGTTTGGTTTAAAGTAACAAATATTTTCAGTTTTGTTTTATGTTTTTAAACTGTGTTGTAAATACAAGTAAAAACAAACTTGTAAGGAAGTGTCAAACTCAATACAAATACAAAACAAATCTCTGCTACTAGCGTTACGGAAAATACTTAATATGGAAATATGACGTACGTGTATGTAGACGTGTTGGAGATGAAACAGATTTGGCCTCAATATTCATGTAGGAGTGCAGCTATGTTCAAGGCCTGCAATTTAATTAAACTGGCTTATTTAGCTATTAGTGTGTTTCCCATCAGTTTACACAGAAAATTGTGTGTGTGTGTGTGTGTGTGTGTGTGTGTGTGTGTAGGAGCCGCAGGCTACATGATTAGCTTTGCACAGGAATGTGCAGAATTGGCGCATCTAAAAAGCGCATCTCTTGTTGAAAGCAGCTGCTGCAGACTCATGGAAACATTAACCACATTTACATGCTCATCAGTTGCCTATTAGTCTTTAATCTTAGAGCTAGGCAGCTTCTGGAGTTTTACAGTATCAGTTTGTCCCTTATAATGTGGTTATAAACCTTTGTGGGTTTCTTTCTTCTGTTTAACACGTAATAGAAGTAATAAAGTAGTAGCTAATAAAAAGAGCTACATGTAATAAACAATGGATGTGGAGGGCAAAAAAGGTTAAATATAGAATCATAAAATGTTATTTTTTTATTGCTTATTTAAAATATTTAATTTCATATTGTTGTGCGTGCGAATACAGGGGCTGTGGAAGATGAATTTAAAACTTTAGGTCATTTTTAAAGATGATAATTATATTTTAAATATTATAAAAACTCATACGCACATATGTATGGTCACAAACATAAAACATTAAAATAAATAAATCAACACACCCTTCTACCAAAACAATGGAGTATTTATTTTAGAATCTAGGTGTAATAAATATTAAACACTATTATTTACAATAATATTAACAATTCATATTAGTATTGGAATCATATTGATATTAAAAATGTGTTTTTTTGGAGTGGTCTTTACAGGGGAAATTTATAACAATATTTGAACTGCAATGAAACTAAAATGTTGGTCATACTTTATATTAAGGTACAATTCTAGCGAACAAACCATTAACTAAGACTTTTACCTCATTAAACTTTATTATGCTTCTTATTAATAGTTAGTAAGGTAGTAGTGGTGTTCATGTATTGGTAGGGTGAGGTAAGCATAATTTGATCATACTTTATAAGTACTAATAAATAGCCAATATCTTAATAATAAGCAGGTAATAAGCCAGTAGTTAATTGTGGGAATTGCTACATAAACTAAAGTGTTACCAAAATGTTCATTGTGAAATGGCTTGTAAATTCAATATCAATTTCAAAGAAATCAGGTGACACATTCAATTAAATATATAATTCTGAAGTCTGAAACAGCTGAACTATAGTATTTCCATGTAAAGCATACTCCGGTCATTTAAAGTAAGGAATATATATTTTTTTCAGACATGTTATAACATTTCAGCACTTTATGCCACTGTAAATTCCCTTTCTCTTTTTCCCCCTCAGAATGGTTGTTCTCTCCACATAACTTACTACTTCGGTATGCATGATATCAGACAGGCCACAATCTGTCAGCCAGCAGAGATAGTAATGATATCAGACTATTCACTTTTAAAACCACCAGAGGGCAGTGCCTCCCAAAACTGCTTGTACTTCAAAAGAGGTCACACAGTTATGTGTTAAATACTCTTATTAAACAGAGCAAAGCAATCAAGTTTGAACCCAAGCAGGTCAGAGCAGTGCGCCTTTTGAATAGGGAGCAGAATAAAGCACTAATGACATAATTAAGGATGATACAGAGACAGCAGATGCCCTCCGGCTGTCATGCACAGAAAAAGTACATCCTGTGCCTACGAATGCTTGCTTCAAAGGGCATTTTTACAATAACCCAACCTTTTATGTAGCTCTTGAACTGACCTTCAACTACGCACATTCAAGACAACTTTTCCTGAGTCTTCAGATGCCTGTAAGGCTATTAATTTACCTGCTTTTAAAGGTGAAGTCTCATTTATAAAAGGCCCGTTTTCCATTTTGACTGTCACAATGTAATTTTGTGCATGAACGGCATCTTTAATATTTGCGCCATGCATGTGCAGGGAAGCCAAACCTTTGGTCTAACAGTTGGTCTAATGAAAAATGCCAGTTGCTATAAAAAATATCATGCAGGCTATTCTGTTTCTGCAATTGTTTAGTCATGCTGCATACACACATACGTCCTCAATTTAATGTGACTCTCTGGATAGCGTTACACCTATTACTCTCTAGCATGGCCGCAATATGTTTTGACAGATATTTAAATGATACAAAAGCTCATTACTAATGCAGGAGGTACAAGCCCAAGAGAATGGCTTCTATGTGTGAATGCAGAAGTGTTTTAAACCTGTGTGTTTGTGTGTGTATGTGTGTGTGTGTGTGTGTGTGTGTGTGTGTGTCGTGTTGCATCATAACATTATATCACAGACATCTTTGTTGCATAGTTAAAAACATTTGCATCAGAAAGCCATAAAAAAATAACTTTGTTTGGGGTTGTGATCTAATATTAGCCATAAAAGCATTCATATTTAAATGCGCACTTGAATATTTGATGTGTTTTGGCTACTTTTACAGTGCATTTCTTTTTTAAATTGTACAATTTAGAGCCCACTAATACAAACCCTGGCTTGCTGCGTTATGTACTATTATGCAATTGTTATGCAAGATGTGATTCAAGCACGGTATATTAAGGGTAATATTTATGTATGCATTTTACGTTGCATTACATCACTCGTATTTTCATGCTGTTTATTGACTGTAGCTCCTATTTGATTTTTAGAAAGCATTGCAGATTGAAAAGGTTTTGTTTGACAGTTTTTTAATCCTAAAAGCATGCAATTTGATTAGTATGCATTTAGTCTTTAAAAATACGGTTGTAATATATTGCAATGTCATCCACTAATACTAATTTAGCATGCTGCATTATGTAATTTCGCACAGTTAGTATGCAAAGAGTGAAGTATGCTATTTTAATGCACACTTGGAATTTGTATTCTTTTAAGCTACCCAAGTCATTTTTTGCATATACTAAAACGAATCCGTCATGGTGTAGTTTGTACATTTGTGCAGTTAGTATGCAAATAGTGATGTATAGTGATGCAAGGTTATTAAAGCATGTGTTTTATGACACTATTTTTAAAGCATACTTGTAAATAGTATGCTTTTAAATTACCTGAGTAATTTGAACATATACTAATACTAATCTGTCATGCTGTATAGAATGTACTTTTTTCACAGTTAGTAGTATGCAAAGTGTGATTGATGCAAAGTCATATTTAAGACATGTTTCATGACACTATTTTAATGCACACTTGGAAATAGCATGCTTTTAAGCTACTCGAGTTATTTAATACTAATCTGTAAACACTTTTACACAGTTAGTTTGCAAAGAGTGATTCATGAAACCCACATTTTATAAAAATGTCACTTGTTTTTGTTTTGCTGTTTACTGACTATTTGATTCCTAATAGAAAGTGCAGCACTAGGTTGAAATAGCTTTATTTGGGACTGTGGGCAAAAACAATGCATTCTTGAAAATAACACACATTTAGGCTGCCTTTTTGTTTTTAGCATATTATCTTCTAATATTTATCTAGCATACTACATGTAGTAATATTGCACAGTTAATATGCAAAGAGTGATTTATGCACATTTATGTTTAAGGTTTATGTTTTTTATGACACTATTTTAATGCATACTTGGAAGTAGTATGCTTTTAAGATAGCTGAGTAATACTAATTAATAACTAATACGAATGTAGAAAGTACTTTTGTGCAAATATTTTTGAAATGCTTTATTGCATTGGTTGCACTTTATTTTATAATCCATGTAGTTATGTTGAAGAAAGTACTAGGTCATATAGGTACATGGGTTAAGGTTTACACAGTTTTTGAGAACAGTTTTACCACAGTAATTATGTAATGACTGACAAGTGTATTTGTACATGCGAAGTAGCAATGTAAAATAGAGTGTCATAGTTTTTCATCCACATTTTTGCGTACTGGTGGATGAAAACAGCACTAATTCTGTTTCTTCTTTCCCAACACGCAACGTTCATTTCCCTAGAAAGTGTTAAAACAACTTTTTTGTCAGCTAGTCAACCAGCATTCCCTGGATAGAGAGTTAATGGTAGTTGATTTACATATAGGGCAGACTGCTCGGGAATACATCCCTCTGGAGTGCCTGAGAGTGCGGTTTACATGCAAGCCGTCGTGTCCGGCTGAACCAAATGGCCTGTTTGAAACCGCAGTCATGTACAATGAGAAACATTCCTCCGAAGACTTGAAAAGCTTGTTGTCTCTAAAGGATCCAAGCACATTGTCATTGAATAGTGTACAGTGCATATCTCTCTCTCTCTCTCTCTGTGTGTAAAGCTCTGAGCAGATTGGCAGGCAGATGTTCATTATAGTGTTGTAGGAGGTAACAGATTGTACTTCCTCAGAGTCTATTTAATTAATGCTCCTTAAACACACATCTGGGCAGCATTTACTACGTACAGAAAGGTCTGAAAATCGGAGACTGCCCTGATCCACAAAACTAATGCAACACAGCCATTTTTAACATTGATAATAAGAATAATTGTTTGGAAATGAGCAAATTAGAATGATTTCAGAAGGATCACACTGATATACTGGAGCAATGATGTTAAAAAGACAGCTTTGCATCACAGGAATAGAGTTCATTTTAAAATGTACCCATGATGGTTATTTTAAATTGTAAAAGTAAAGCAAATTTGTACATTTTTGATTAAATATTTGCAGCTTTGGTGAGCATAAGAGACAAAAACATTAATAAATCATAATATTACCCTTCTCAACTCCCAAATTTGAACCATGATATAATGTAAAATAGTATAATGTAACATACAATTATAGTATTGTACTTGTACTTATAATTTGCATAAGTAATTTGTATACTTGTACTTATAATTTGTAAATATAAGAAATGTACTTCTATTTAAATATTTTCACTAAAAAGCAAGCATAGTGCATGTGTGATTTAATTTTTTTGTATGCTTACTGAGTAATTGAATCTCTTGAAGGATTTCTGGGGGGATAGAAAGCTGAGTGATTTACATAATTTTAAAAACTAATACATGCTTTACACTGAAGATGCAAGAAAAGAGGTAATAAAAACACAGAAAATATGCCACAAAAATACATTCTTAAACATTAGGAAAAAACAATGAACTTCTAAGAATACTATTAATCTCGCAATTTTGCCTTCTTCTTTCTCTCTCCTCCACAACAGATATCTTGCAATCCTGTCTATGCTTTCTTTTCTCTATGTATAATAAATGACTGCTGTTCCAGGCTGAGGATGCGTTAAGTATCTGTGAAAAGATATTCAGCACTGCTTTTTCTGTTCAGCTTTATTCAGGTACACAGCAGCAATGTGAGAAGCAAATTTTCCAGAAGAGCATGCCATGTGCTACTGTTCAGATCTGACACTCAGACGTGTAGTACTACATGTACTGTTGCAGTAAGATGAAGAGTTTAATTATAGAAAAAAGTGTGCTCAAATTGTGCTGTAGCGTACTTGTTTCGCAATACCGGTGGGGACCAAGTTATGTCATAAGCACACTACAATTCAAGCAGTTGAAATCACTATTAAATAAAATTGCATTAACAAAAATATTCATTAAATGTGTTGCGAATCATCATGTTTTTGAAATATAGTGAATACACTGTAAAAATGATATCACAAAAGTCATTATAACAAATGTTTTCATGTTACTTTAGGTGATTTTAATTCTAAAGTATTTTGGTTTCAACTTTTTTTAGTTTAGCTTAATATTTTTAGTCAGTTTGATTGTTGCATTTGAGATGACCAGAAAAAAAGTTCATTTTTTTGCAGTGCAGTAAAATAATATTTCTTTATTTGACCTGTGAGGAAAATACCCTACCTAAATACTTATTAATAACATGCCAAAATAGGCTAATTAAAAACTACAATTAACAATGTATGTTTATGGGAGGTCTTCAGAAGTACACAGTAGGTATACAAATCTGCTGCCTGTGTGTGGAGCTGTGGGAACGTTTTGTCCAAAATAAATACTGTTCAGTTAATAAAATCCTGTCTAATGAGTTTCCTGAGAACATCAGATCTCACAAACCCACCGCAGGGTGAAATACACAGTCAGCACCGCACACACACTAACACACACACAATATCACAATGCCATTTAATTAGATTGGAAAGAGCACTGGAGGGAAAGAGGAGTTCATAAACATAGGAGATCACTACAGAAATATGCCCTAAAACACACAAGCAACTTTGGTTATTTAGAGTAGTTTTTTTATTAATCAAATTATAACACTTCAGGCTAACCTAACAAGGAACCTTGCATTTTAGAATAAAAATTGCCCGTTGGTATATATGATCAGGTTTTTGCAGATTTTTCTTTCTGTGAATAGTCAGGGTAGATGCCATGTTTATTTTGGGCAATTAAAAACACAGCTCTGAACGAAATGTGTACAGGCTGTTTTTGTGCACTGTACTGTTGTGTACTAGGTTGTCAATCATTCAGCTGATGCAACACTGAAAGTATGTCATCCCATAGCTTTCTCTGGTGTTTAAGCTTTCTCTTGGTGATAGTGGAAAGTAAATGTGACAAAGAACCTTGAGATTGTACAACTGACTGAACAAACTGTATACACATAATGTTTAATTTAGATGCAGTATCAGTCTGTTTTACAGGCTGTCCCATTCACGCTGCAGCTCATGTTAGAGGTAAAGCATCCTAGACAGTGTTTATATCACGATCACTAGAAACAGGAATCACTTTATTTGAATGTGACATTTGATAGATATGCAAATAAGAGACTTTTTAACCTTCAAACCCTACACAGTTGAAAGTGATCTGTAGCTATCCAGGGTAGTTTCTATGTCCTTGCTAAGCAGTTGCTGGTGTTTAGGGTGGTTGCTAGGTTGTTTATGAGTTTGTCAATATTTTCTAGGTTGCTCTACTACAGTTGCTGCATCTAAAGATAATGTTCCTTTGTGCAAGTGTGTATGTGTATAATAAAACGTAATTTTATGGGTTAAACATTGAAGTAGTTTGACATTTTTACCCTATTGCTTAATATATTGATTTGCTTTGTCTACAGGGGTATCAAACTCAGTTTCTATAGGGCCACACCTCTGCTCAGTTTAGCTTTACTCTAATTAAACACACCTGATTAAACTAATTGAGTCCTTCAGGCTTGTTTGAAACCAGCAGGTAAGTGTGTTGAAGCAGGGTGGGAACTAAACTCTCTGTAAAGGTCTGTAAGAATCTTTAAAATCAATGAAAATTTTTATATACAGTTGAAGACAAAATTATTTGTTAATTCTGTTTCAACAGAGCTAGGATATTTTTCACAGTATATTTTATTATGTTTTTTCTTCTGTAAATGTTTATTTCTTTTATGTTTGGCTAAAAAATAAAAATTCAAACAGCTGAGGTAAATATTATTAGCCACATTAAGAATTGCGTTTTCCTTCTTTTGATGCAATAACAATAATATTGGCTAATGTAAATGTTAAAATAATGATAACTATTAAATATTTCAATAAAGTTCACACATTTTTTAAAATACCAAATACATGGCTCAGTATTAAAAGCACTGGGATAATATTTTCACACATTCAGCAAGCCGTAAAACCAACCAAATGCATTGTGTGTGGGTGTGTGCAGTTTTCACGTATGTAAAAGTTCACAAAGAGCAACATCACACAGCACCAAGAACAACAAATCAGATGCACTCTTTTCACTTATGTGGCAAGACAACAGAGAAGTGACCTGGAAACACTGGCTCTGTTTGCACGATCTATCTGATTATGCAAGATGGGAACACACAGAAGGTCTCGCAGGGGAACAAAAAAACCCTGCTGCATATACATGTAATAACATTTATTTGGTTCCATCAATCAGCTTTCATTTTCCCGCTTGGCTTGTGATACTTTCAGAAAGGTATGTGGGATGGAAGATAACGCATCAATTGACCTGCAAACAGATTGGCCAGAGTAGAGGAGGAGGAGCCAGAGAGAGAGAGAGAGAGAGAGAGAGAGAGAGAGAGAGATGAACGGATGAAGGGAGGAGGATGCAGAGAGAGAGGGACAGAGCACTAGTTGGGATGGGAAGAGCCGGGAGAGACGATCTCTAATAATAGCACTGCAGGGAAGTGAGAGCGTGCAGAGCAAAAAGTGGTACATGCAGCAAAGCGAATCATGCCAGAGAAAGAGTGCGATGGAGCGAGAGCAGCGAAAGTTGAAAGCACATGCTCTGCATTCCCACATGCACGATAGAAACGGCGGAAAGGAGAAGAGGACAAATAGGAAGCACAGGGAGAAATACATACTCAGTGCAGAGGAATTACGGATGGACAATTACCTGGACAGTTAGAGTGTTGAATACGTGTGTTTATGTGACTCTTCTTCAATGCCAAGTTTGAACACGTGTTAAGTTTCAACCCGTGTGAAACATGCCCTCCGTTCGGCCTTTATCTGATGATGCAGAGGTGTGAGAGCCACGAATCTGAGGTCCAGCGGAGTCCCTCATTGGACAGCGCAGAGTCAGAATTCACCCGTGCGGCCCGACGGGGTCACCGACTGGCTGTGGGGGCCTATTACGGCTCCCGTGGGTCAAATGTTAAAGATCAACCAGCGCAGAGTGACGGAGCTGTGGTTGCGGTCCCTCCGGGAGGGAAACCTCAGGATAAACGTGTGTCTGGCAGAGGGAAGTACGTTGTGTTTTACCTGGACTTGTCGTTTGTGTTGCTTTTAGAGTTTGAGAAGCTGAAGATGGCTCGTGGATGCCTGTGCTGTGTCAAATACATGATGTTCCTCTTCAATCTGCTGTTCTGGGTGAGTATCAAACCACTGCATGAATTATCCACAGTCACTTATTGTTAAAATGCTTTCTCTTATACAAGTTTAATGTGAGACTGCTATTAAGTGCTGCTGTAACAAGTGAATCTCATGTTTCTGTGGGATATTCAAAGCAATAAGCAGTAAAAAGCATTGTTGGATTGCTATTATTATTTCTCATAGTATGGATTTGTCCAAAGCCTGAATATTAGTCACAAAGAGTTAAATACTCTAAATTATAGTTTGCTAGGAATCTTGACTTAAAATTGTCAGCCTGTGGATTAAGCAACAATTGACACATAGACTTACACTGAAAAAGTTACAGCTTGAGACCTGTGCAAATGTGCTAGTAAGTCCACGCCACCATAGCAATCTAGAGAGAAACACAATAAAACACCCAGAATAAGTAACCACCTTAGAAACCACTTTAAGTAACCGCATAGCAGTGTCCTGGAAACCATGTACAACACCCTAGAATTGTGAGCCAAACAACGCCCTAGAAACCACGTAGTTACAATCTAAAACACTTACAAGACCCAAGTAACCACATAGCAACACCCTGGAAACCATCTACCACATCCTAGAATTGTGAGCCAAACAACACCCTATAGTAACACTATAAAACACCAAGTAACCACATAGCAGCACCCTGGAAACCACATACAGCATCCTAAAATTGTGAGCTAAACAACACCATAGCAACCACTTAGTTATTAAACACTCAGATCAGTAATCACATGACAACACTAAAAATAATACAACGACCAATAATTGTGCTGCTAAATGACACCTCATCCAGATAGTAACATGCTTATACACTTAAAAACACCAAAGTAATCACGTAGCAACACCCTAGAACTGTGGTGGCAGACCTAGCAACCTTGTAGACACCAAAAGACCCTTAACACCCAAGAAACTACATAGTAACTATTTGGCAACCATGTAGATTCCATAATAAAATGAGTGGTGCATGTGTATTGTTAATAGAAATACTGTGTTTATTAAAAAATATATAAAAATAATAATAATATAGAAAATATAAAAGGCTGATAAAGTGGTTTGGAAAAGTCAGAGGAATCCCAAAAAACCATTGAAATTGCTATAGAATTGTTTTTAGCTGTAAATTTGTGAAAGAAGGTTGGATAAAACAGTCATTAATCATCCCAGTCATTACAAACAACTGAAAAAAAAGTGGAAATATGGAAATGTGTCTTTCAGAAATTGATAAGAAAATGTTTTTTTCCACCCGAAATTGTACATATGCCCTTTAATTTTGTAATTATTGACTTGTTTAGAAAAAAATAGAAAACCCACTTAGCTTAGAAAGGAGTTTGTATGAGCCTGATCCTCCTGACAGTAGTATTTTCAATGTCATGAGTCTGTGTGTGTGTGTGTGTGTGTGTGTGTGTGTGTGTGTGTGTGTGTGT
>CAIGQW010000596.1:13823482-13851975 GCA_903798125.1 Danio choprae
ACACACACACACGAAACACAGAACTAACCACCCACTGTGACTCTCATTACCCACGCGAATCCTGACAACAACAACAGCAGCCCACACACCTGCTCTCCTGCTTTACTTTACTTCTTCTCTATTCTTAATGGATTTTCCATTGGCTAGTAATATTTTTAATTTACTTGCTAGAAACATGTATAAATTGTATTATTTATATTTAGTCATTATTTTCTTTGTTATGTACGTTAAATATACAGTTAAAAGCAAAAATATTTGCCCTCCTGTGAAACTGTAATACTTTTTTAAATATTTCCACAGTGCTCTTTAATTGAGATTTTTAACTTATTCTTTTTAGCGTGATAGTTTTAATAACTATTTTGTCTTTGCCATGATTACAGTATATAATATTTTACTAGTTATTTTGTGAGATACTAGTATTCAGCTTAATGTGCAATTTAAAGGATAAATTAGATTAATTAGGTTAACTAGGAAAGTTAAATTAATTAGGCAACAGTGATTTGTTCTGTAGTACTAGTCAATCAAAAAAATCTTAAGGGACTAATAATAATTGACCTTAAAATTATAACAAAAAAATAAATATTCCAGCCAAACTAAAAGATCAAAAAAGATTTAATGAATGCAACTGCAATGTGAGTAATTATTCTCTCATCGTAGTGGGTTGGATTATAAATGCATCATGTGACTTTAAACTTTCTGCAGGTGAGCGAAAACGCAAAGCAGGATCTTAAAGACGGCCTGCGGCTCTACAACACTGACAACAATGTGGGTCTCCGCAATGCCTGGAACATCATTCAGGCTGAGGTGCGTTTGATATATACAGCCGTCTGTAATGACAGTAATGGCGGGTCGCTGTGAGTTCAGGTAGTGGATCAGAGTTATGGAGAATAAGCCATGAAGCCCTGCAGTATGAAACAATATGCTGGCGTCTGCAGAACTGTGTTTTTTTTTCTCTGTGTGAATGAATGCTGGTTGTGTCTCACAGTGGGAGTGTTGTGGTGTAACTGGGCTCTCAGACTGGCATGAGGCGCTGCAGGAGAAGACGGTGCCGGACAGATGCTGCCAGGAGCACTATAAAGAGTGCGGTCGCAACACAACTAATGTCTTCTGGTCACAGGTGGGATTGGGTGTTTATTTTTTTATTTTCATATTTTTTTTCTGACGTAAAGTTGAATCTTTTTATGTTGTTGTGATTTAAAATGTATTTTACTTTAATGTTTTTTTCTGCTTAAAGGTGTATTTTATTTTTTTGGGGTTCTGTTTTTAAATTTAGATTATTTTATTTGAATAATGGCCGACACTGTGGCTCATTGGTTAGCACTGTTGCCTCACAGAAAGAAGGTCGCTGGTTAGAGTCTCGGCAGGGCCAGTTGGCATTTCTGTGTGGAGTTTGCATGCTCTCCCCGTGTTGGCGTGGGTTTCCTCCGGGTGCTCCGCTTTCCCCCACAGTCCAAAGACATGTGCTATAGGTGAATTGAATAAACTAAATTGGCCATAGTGTACGTGTGTAAATGTAAGAGTGTATGGGTGTTTCCCATTACTGGGTTGCAGCTGGAAGGGCATCCGCTGTGTAAAACATATGCTGGATAAGTTGGCAGTTCATTCCGCTGTGGTGACCCCTGATTAATAAAGGGACCAACCTGAAGAAAAATGAATGAATTATTATAATTTAGTTTCATTATAATATTGTTAAAGTTTCTAAAATGTATGTTTTTTGTACATTTAAAATAATTAATTTTATTTATTCTCTTATTTTTTATTGTTTTATTTAATTAGTATCTCTAAGTAAATTAAATAAAGTTGTAATAGTTTCTCTGTTTAAATGTGTATTGTGTTATTTTATTTTAAAAGTCACTCTGTAGAAATGTTATTTATTTATTGATTGCTTTAACTTAACACTTTCTGTAGTTGGTTTTCTTTTTTTGTTATAGTTTCTCTAATTTAAGTGTATTTTTTGTCGTTGTACAACTTTCCCTGATTTCAATTATTATTTTATTAGCTACTCTGGTCTAAGACTTTAATTATTTTTATTTTATCGGTTTAAAGGGCAATTTATTGTTTGAATTAATTTGCGTTGTGTGTTATTTTATTTTAAGCCACTGCTAAAATATATTTATTTAAATAGTTTCCAAATTTTCTACCATTTCTGTTATTTTAAGCCACTATTAATATTTTATTTTATTGATTGTTTTATTTAAATTCTTTCTGTAATTTAATTTACTTTATTATATTGCAATTGTTTCTCTGTTTTAAATGTATTTTTTTGTTGTGCTAGTTTTGATTTAAGTTTAATATTGTTTTAATATTTACTCTGATTTAATTTTTAATTTTTTTTTGTATCTGTTTTATCTGGTAATTATCTGATATTTCTATTTAATCTATTTATTTTTTTCATTAAAGTTTTTCTTCATTTTAAACTTCATAATCGCAAAAAAGGCTGACTTCTCTATATTATGAATATGGTACACATTGTAAACTTTCCATTTTTGTTTTACAGTATATACATGTTCATCTCTCTGTCCCTCAGGGCTGCTATGAGAAGGTGGAGGAATGGCTGAACGATAACAAACATTTGCTGGGAACCATCGCCATGTGTGTGCTGGTCTTGCAGGTACGAATAGTACCAAAACATTTTTGCCTCCAACGATGTCACATCCTGTTTGACCCTGTTCTCTGTTCCTCAGCTGCTTGGGATGGCATTTTCCATGACCTTATACCAACAAATCCACAGAGCCGGAAAGAAGTATGATGCCTAAAGGAAACCCAGTATTACACTACAACAACAACAACAACAACAACAAAAACTCTCTAAACACCCTATATATTATTGCAAACCCGTTTCATGCCATCACAAACCATTATCAGAGAAAATTAAGGTTTTTTTGAGTCTATAAGATTTAATTATGTAGAACAGACTGTAGATATTTTTTGTTCTGCTGCTGCTGAGTGGCTTTTTTTTGGCCTGAGGTCTAACAGCAATTGTAAGATGAAAACTAATGAAGGGAATTCATTGTGAGAAGCAATTATGGGTGTTTGCGGCTTTGGAAATATTCCATAAGTTGTATGAACTGTACAAAAAAAAAACACCCACATCAATTAAGATGGGACTTTGGAGATTGCAACGCACGTAAAAGAATGCATTCATATTCATCTTTCTCAGACACTTGTGTACATGTAGACTCAATTCCCTTTGCTGATGTAATATATCAATCGCATGCTGTATATATTTCACATTCACATTAGTGTACTGTACAGGCGCTCACAAATGATTATTTAGCTGACGACTTAAGTGTTAGGGAGAGTGGGGTAAAATGTGTCACCACATCTACCAAAAGCTGCATAATTTTTTTTGTTAATTATTAGATTTTCAGATATTCGGAAAGGCATTTACATTAATGTACACAGTCATTTGCTTAATATTCTTAATAATATTTCACATTTGGAAGAAGAGGCACTTATATTAATGCTTACCCAGATCATTTACAACCATTACATAAAATCAAATTCAAATGTGTAAAAGCTATTCTGAATTTGAAATATTTGAAGTGTTTGAAGATAAAATGTAATATTTAGCTAAATTAACTAAATAGCACATCAAATCAGTTCAGTTATTTGACTAAATATTCAGAATAGTAGTTCATATTTGAAAACTTCCTAAATAAAGTTCAATACGTGTGTATAAATATTGTTTTTGAATATTACATTTTGCATAAATTACTTTTTAGTATTGCAATTTATGTAAATTTTTGGCTTAAATATTCATTTATGGATTTCTATGTGATTACTATAGTATTATTTTACTAAATTTGGTCTTAAAATACTCTGATCCTGAATTCCGAAACAAAATCACTTAAATAATACTACTAAATTTGAGCTTCAGTTATTCTGAATTTATCATATATATATTATAAAAAATGTTAAATATTTGAAAACAAAATGTAATATTTATTTAAATCATCTTAATAATACATAAAACCAGTTATATCAGGCATATTTTGGCTGAACTATCCATTTACACTTAATAAAATTATTGTTTAACTATGTAATTGTAAGCTAATAATTTACATTAACTACATACAGCTAAATTCATTCATTCATTTTGCTTTAGCTTAGTCTCTTTGTTCATCAGGGGTCGCCACAGCTGAATAAACTGCTAACTTATCCAGCATATGTTTTACGCAGCGGATACCCACTCATTCACACACATAAACTACAGCTAATTTAGCTTATTCAATTCACCTATAGCGCATGTCTTTGGACTGTGGGGGAAATCAGAGCACTGGGAGGAAACCCATGCCAACACGGGGAGAACATGCAAACTCCACACAGAAATGCAACTGACCCAGCCGGGACTCAAACCAGCCGGGACTCGACCTTTTTGCTGTGAGGCAACAGTGCTAACCACTGAGCCACCGTGTCGCCTACAGCTAAATTATGTGACAAAATTTTGGCCTCAAACACATTTCTACATTTCCAATTTAAAAATAAACCAAAATTACTTCCAAAACATACATAAAACTGCATTAATGAATTGATTACATTTCAGTTTGAAGTATCTTAAATTTTTTTGACACATTTGTGCATTTTCCATTTGATTACATTTTAATTTGAAATATTTGCATTTAACACATTTATGCATATCATATTTGACGGGAAAAAAAGCATAAAACCGCATACATCTGTTTTGCATTTTTAAAGTGTCCCAGCTTACCCCACTCTCCTCTTCCTCCTCCGTCATTCAGTCAGTGTATGAATGTGTTTAATTGCCGGAAGTATGTAGCATGTATGAGTGAGAGAGAGAGAGAGAGAGAGTCTGGGCCAGTCATCTGCTCGCTCTGGGGCTCTGTGTCCTGGTGACTCTCCTTTCTGTCTCCGTCTACTCTCTTTGTTTTCTCCCTCACTGATCTTTTCAAAGTGCATCTGTACAGCCGGGAGGCAAACGCACCGTCCTGCTCCTCCTACTGTCAGCCAAGAGAAGCAGACGTGATCAAAGGATGCAGGATATAGAGGTTAGGAAACGGAGGGGGAGAAAGACCTAATAACGGCATCATGCAACGGCACCTGAAAGAGTGCAATGAGAGTCAACTTATAAGCCATAACCTCGGCCAGCGGTCATTCTGCTAAAGTACATTCCTACTCCTTCATATTCAGCGCTAGAGGTATATATTTTGATCCGCAGATTAAACAGGATAATTTATTACCAAGTGACATCTCCGCATTACTGTTTAACCAACATGCTCTTTTAAATAAAAAGACATACACAATGTTTTGAAAAAAATAAGCTGTTCTTGTCTAACATGAAATATTTAACATATTCTTGAATTAATAATCATGTTTTTTTTAGGAAATACACCATGCAAACATGGTAAATCACTGACCAGTGTTAGGTGTTTTTAATGCTTTTTATGCTGAGCAAATATGTCTGCTGGGTGTCTAGTAACACCATGGGATATCCAGATTATTGGTTTCTTACTCAAACTTCTGTGCATATAGAAGTGACTGTTTTTTTAATAGGTAATCAAGGAATATTAAAGGCATGTTCACACCATGAACAAAGAATAAATATGTAGGTAGTTCTAAATGCATAACACAAATGTAACATTAACGGCACAAGATTCATGAATGGAGGATTTATTTAACTGGAATTACTTTCAAAATATGTATTTTTTTTTACTATCTGATGAATGATGCATACATGTTGTGAGCCACTCAGAATCTTACTAGTTCAAGCATACAACTAATGACAAATACAATGTTACTGCACATATTATAAATAATATAGCATGAATATAATTATCGTTCTTGGTGTGAACAAGTCTTAAGGCAGGTAAGTCACATTCCATTTTGATATATGTGACCCTGGACAACAAACCAGCCATGTGTGTCAATGTCTTTTTTAAATTAAGATTTGATTACACATCAACTGAAAGCTGTATAAAATTCTTAGGATAGGACAATGTTTGGCAGAGAAAGAGAATTTGAAAACCTGGAATCTGAGGCTTTAAATGAATCTAAATACTGGGAAAATCACCTTTAAAGTTGTCTAAATTTACACATTAATAATCAGAAATTGAGTTAAACACAGAACAAGATATTTGCTTAATATTCTAATGAATTTTCACATAAAAGCAAAAATCGACAGTATTGCCCAATTAACTTAAGACTGGTTTTATCCTTCAGGGTCACATATGATATTACAATGTCTTTCCTTTTTGTAATTCATTCAGCACTGACTATGAAAGATCTTCTATTAAAAGTGCTTTTACATTTTCAGAACATTTAGCATTTAGCAGAAAGTAGATTATCCGAAAATGAATGTTCAGAACATTCTAGCAACATTCTCTCAAAGTTATAAAGAAACATTCTAATAGTCTTAATGTTCCAGGAATGTTCTTTTGTCTGTTACAGAAATGTTTTTTATGGATTGCTGATGTTCTATATCTAAAACATTGCAGTTGGACGTTTTAGTACATGTTTAGAACAACTTGTTTCAGAACATTATGTCTGTGCAAACTATATGGCAGAGTAGTTGGCGGTTCATTCCGCTGATGCCATTGAGTTTTGCCTTTACATTCACATAAAAATAGAAACATTCATTCATTCATTCAATATGGCTTAGTTCCTTATTTATCAGGGGTCGCCACAGTGGAATGAACCGCATACTATTCCAGCATATGTTTTACACATTTTACTATTCCAGCATATGTTTTACCCATTACTAGGAAACACCCATACACACTCACATTCCCTCTCACACTCATACACTACGGCCAATTTAGTTTATTCAATTCACCTATAGCGCATGCTTTTGGACTGTGGGGGAAACCGGAGCACCCGGAGGAAAACCACGCCAACACGGGCAGAACATGCAAACTCCACACAGAAATGCCAACTGACCCAGCCAGGGCTCAAACCAGCGACCTTCTTGCTGTGAGGCGAACGTGCTTAACACTGAGCCACTGTGCCAGCAAACAGAATCATAAAAAAAATAATAATGATTGTTTCTTTAACACACAAATCTGCTCCATGTTTAAAGCGCTCTGAAAGTTTATTAAAGCATAAACTGAAACAGGGAATAAAACAAAACAGATATAATTCAACATAAATTTATACAGCTCCAAATACATAACAATACAAAATACAAAGTAGAAAACAGTATTGTCTCTTGTCCTCCTCAGAGGAGAGATGCAGAGAGAGAAAGAGAGGCCGGATCTCTCCGTAATACATGAAGGAAGGGCTTTTTTAGTCTTTTTTTTGTGAATGTTGATCTGCTGTATGATGTTTGGCATTGAGATGAAACTACAGCAGCTCTCTAAAGAAGTCGGTAAGGCTCTCTGTCTCCACCTGTTGGCCAAACTCTAGAAATATGTGCATGAATGAGCAAGCAAGGGGGGGGGGGGGGGGGGACCTTTTAAAAATGGAATTATTCGCACTCTTATTTTCAGGCTCACTTTTGCAGCATTTCACAAAACATGTTTCTAATGTGTCCCGGATAGACGTGTATCTGTGGGTGAGATTTCTATTTGCCGAGTACTGTGTTTCTGAAATGTTCTAATAGTGTATATATGATACACATAATTAAGATCTTACAGAGAGATTTCCTGCTTTTTTTGAGATATGTTCTGAGATGGGGGACGGCTGTGAATATTGGGAAACTGAAAAAGGAGAGTCAAAGCACTGAAAAATCTGTGAGTTGTTTGTCTTTCTCTCCATCAGCAGTGATCTTCTTATTTTTCAGTTTATCCCCAAACCCACCGCTCTGACTGAGATGACTTCAGCTGCACTGACTCACTGTTATCTCCATCTGCCTGCAGACAAACAAAGGTAAATAACACAGTCAGATGAAAACAAGAACTAGACATGAGGTAATATCTTTGTATCATCCCTCAATACTGAATCACAGAGGGAGCCATTCTTTATTTATTAATGTCTTGCTTTTCATTTTGTCCTGTTATTATATATGTGTCACTCTCTATATCTGTCTGTAGAACCTGGCAGCTAGCCTAGGACATGCTCACAAAATAGTAAATTGTGGTATGAATGTGATATCAACAAAGCAAACGTGCACTGTAAACAATTATATGATCAATTAGTCATGACAGCATATGTTTTTAGTTCATTGTAACTTATTAAACTAAGTTAATCATGTTCTAACTTAATTTTATAAGTTACACAAGCTATTTTAAGTCAGTTTAACATAATATAAGTTCAATGGACTCATAAGGTTAATTTGATTCAGCTTAAAAATTTAAGGCAACCAGGATTTTTTTAAAGTGTGGTAAATAATTTTACACATACAACAAATGCTTGAAATATGTTAGTAGTAGAAATGTTATTAACTTGATAAACAGTAGCCATGTGTTAACATTCTAACAACATGTTAAATCATGCTTGAAATAGATTAAAATGCTTGAAATAAGATACTTTTTTCCCTTTATACCTCGCATGAAGTTTAAGACTTTGTCAAGCCAACATATAGTTTTCCTAACAGACTGTTTTAATTGATACAGTTTGTAGTACTTGTGTTGTGCAGCCAGTATTTAATAATATCATATAGAACTGAAGGAAAGTTATTATTATTATTTATATAGGAGTGTTATTTAACAAAAATTTTAACAGTATATCCTATAATATTTTTTCTTATGGAGAAAGTGTTATTTCTTCTAGTTTAGTTGGAATAATTTTAAATATATTTATTAAGGTCATTATTAATAGCCCCCTTAGCAAGTTATTATTTTTTAGTTTGGCCTACAGAACAAACCATTGTTGTCCAATGACCTGCCTAATTAACACAACTTGCCTCGTTAACCTAATTAACCTAGTTAAGCCTTTTAATTGCACTTTAAGCTGAATTCTAGTATCTAGCAAAATACCTAGTAAAATATTATATACTGTCATCATGGCAAAGACAAAAGAAATTAGTCATTAAAACTATAATGCTTTAAAAATGTGTCAAAAAAAGCTTCTCTTCATCAAAGAGCTCTATTTTTAAAAGAATAAAAATTTTACAGGAGGGTTAATAATTTTGCCTTCAGTTGTATATGATATCTGCACATATCTACTAGATGTACCCATATCTGTATTATTCACTTTTATATTGAAGTTCAAGTAATTTAACATATATTATTGCACAATATATAAGTTTGATGTTCTCAAATTCTGGTAATGATTCAAGCTCTCACCAAGTCACTGACCTTGCTCGCGATAGCTTTCAGTTTACCCAGTAACGAAGGCGTATTTGAGTAAACCACATCGTCCTCATTCTCCTCCCCTTCTCCTTCTGCTAGTGCACAACTGTCTGCTGCTGGCAACTCACAGTCCTTGTTGGCGGACATCACTAGTCTGGAGTATTTATATTCAAGCCTGCGCCAAAAAACAAAACAGGATAATATGTCATACATTTAAAATATCTGAAATTTCATTGCCAGATTGTTATTATTATTACCTCTTGTTCTTTTTCCAGAAATAGCATGTAAGAGAAACTAAGAGGACAGCCATAAAGGCTCCGCCCCCAATCCCTGCCTTCACCCATAGGCTGACCACTTCGCAGTGGGCGGAGCTTTTGTTTGGCAGCACTACACCTTTAGTGCAGAGTTTTGGTTCGTTCCAGACATACAGTGTGTCCTGTTAGCATAAAAATGAACGAAGGTCAGGCAGGCATTGTATAAACTGTATTAAATGCATTAGTGGAGTGAGATGCACCTGCAGTCCTCCTTTGCACGCTCCTTCTATTGAGTGGTAGTCAGCTTCGGTGCAAAGCGGACAAGCACTAGAGCTTTCCCAGAGGAAGTGAAACTCACAGCCATTACATGTACCTGCTGGGCACTTGCTAAAAAACACAAAATCAAAAACATCACCAAAACAAAGTACCATTGTTTCAAATTGACAGCTTTTTTCTTCATCAGACAAACAGCTTAACGTTCAGCGTGACTTCTTTTATATAGCAATGTATATTATTTAATTATAATTAAATTTTAAATATATACAGCTATAGAAACAAATTCATCCCACCTTAAGATTCCAATTTTCTCTTTATTTATGGTTTATAGTTATCTGTTTGAGTAAAATGACATTTTTTGTAGCATAAAATAACAAAATGTGTTGTTTACAGAGATAATATTATTTTTTTAACAACAAAACAACAATGTTTTAACTTTAGAAGGGTTAATAAATGTATATTTGCTGGAATAAACATTTGCTATTTTGACAAATTGTCATTTTCTGAAAAAAATTCCCTAAATTACTCTTTGATTTGAAATTTGACAGGAATGTCAGAAGACCAGAATAAGATAAATGTTAAGATTTTACTTAAATCCGTTCTTGATAAATCCAGGTAAACTTTTTTTAGTGTTAAAGAACAACTGGGGTTTGTGATATTGTCAAAAAATATATATCTATGTATTATATTTTGCTATGTATTATTTTTTGCTTATTTTTTATGCTGATACTTAGATGTAGGCCTGTCATACAAGGATAAAATGGTTTGTTCATTTCAAAGAGAATTTGAAGACTTAACATTTTTTGTAGGATTAATGAAACAACAATATTGTGTTTTCATGATTAACAAACATGCTGCATTGTCTTTTCTTTGTAGACAAAAGCCTGCAAATGCAATTAAATGCTCAGCCAACTTTTTATAGATGCCATTTAAGCAGAATTATGCAGTTTTGTTTATTCTTAACCCAACTCCACTAACAGAATTAACATTTCTCATGTTGGACCGAACAAATAGCAAATCTGCAAAAAATCAATATTCATTGCATATTTGCACTTGGCCTGCAAAGCTCAGCTGATATTTGTATTAGCATTTATATTAATGGGTGATATTTCAGTTGCTGAGCTTCGAAGATAAATCACCCTACACAAAGAATGCAAATGACTTGCTGGATTTATTCCTAAATGAATTATAAAAAAGAATGCATTTCCCCATTTACTGAGATATTGCACTATGCAAATTTTTATCCGTTAAAAAAAACTAAATGCAAAAGATTACATCAAGTAAAACTATTTGCAACAAATACTGTGAGTAAACATAAAACTCACATTGGCACAGTGAGCTCTCCACGTGCACTTTTTTCAGGACTACAGCGCAGAGTCACGACTGTGCTGCGGCCGTTCAGACAAGATGCTGTGGGCTGTGGTGAGCTAAGAGAAAAAATACTTTGTGTTATATATGTAATATCATTGCATACACACACTAATCATTTTTAATCTTTATTTACCGATAGAAGAAGTTGATATCTGGAACTTTCTGTGAAGACTTGGAGAAGAGGTCTGAGCTGACAGTGACCCCATCCAGACTGCTTTCAACAGACGCTCCTGAAAGATGAGACACAAGTAAGCAATGAGAACTGCTAACTAAAAACATAATAGATTCTTACAGGTTAAGTGTTACACAGTGACAAAGGTATTGACACTCATCTCTGAGCAGTTTCAATTAGAAAAGGAGATTACAGACTGACATCAAATTACATTAGTGTCTGCCCACTTTTTTTAGCAGCTATGAGTATTTTTCCATTCAGTTTTTCTATATAGGCAAGGCAAATTTATTTATATAGCACATTTTATGCACAATGGTAATTCAAAGGGCTTTACATAAACAAGAACAAAAGAAACGTAAAATACAAAGAATAAAAATGATTAAAAACAGAAATATAAACCAACCAAAGCAGCTACCAAGTGAAACTTTCATTTAAATCAAAGAAGTATTTGACAAACAGAAAAAAAGGTCAAAAGGCACAAGATTATGCTCATAACAGCTTTAACGAGAGAAGAAACTACAATCCCATGAAGCATTGTAAATGAAAATCAAAAAAGAAATGATATCAAAATAAAGAACTACTAGTTTAAAGTTTTTTATAACACCAAGATATTTTAAAGTGTATTGTAAAATATGCATATATTAAATTTCATATTAATTTCAACAGTGCCCTACAAAAGGCAAAATCACTTAACTAGGTCCTGGAGGGCCCCAGCTTTGCAGTTTTGCTCCAACTCTAATCAAACACAGCTGATCTAGTATTGTCTAGTTGTCTTGAACACCTTGAACTAATCATGGTGTTCAAGACTACTAGACACTACTAGATTGGCTGTGTTTGATTAGGGTTGGAGCAAAACTGTGCAGAGCTGCGGCCCTCCAGGAATTGAGTTTGAGACCTGTGTCCTAGAGTGTGGAATAAAATTACTTAAAACAGTTTGTTCTTCAGCCAAATTAATTATAGTTAGGATATTAGAAACCTAGCAGTATAGAAAAACAACTAAATAATTTGTGTGTTTTTAAGGCCTGTTACTGTGTGATGTCTTTTACATTTAATCTGTAGCTGAATACTGTTAGACTCCCCAGAACACTATAAAGTGCTGTTTATTCCACTTTTATCTTTGCTCTATTGTATTTATCTATGCTTTTAATTTGTTTTTTTTTTATTTCATACATGATTCCATCTCTACAAAATCATCACATCAGTCTAATTCAATAAATTATAATTTTTTTTTAGCTTTTTAAACTATCTGGTTGAAATTGTATTCATATCGCAGAAAAACAAACTGTCGCAATGTCATATTTTTCCAATGTCGTGCAGCCCTAGCATGAATGTTTTAAAAAAATACAGTAAATTAAATTAGTGTGAAAAGATTGATTCAGCAAAAGCACGTACAATCAATTAGCAATTTCAGACCTCACAAAGGCTCACCGAGAAAAGTGTCAGCCAGGCTGATGGACTGAGATGACAGTGCTGATCTGAAGCCCCGTCCATCTGCAGGGATGATGGTCGATTGGCACACAAAAGTCTCAACAAAATTGTTGAGATCAGCGGATTCGTTCTGAAGGTCCTTGCTGGACATATCTGTGACGTTATCAGTACACACTGCCACCTTCCTCCCCTGCATAAAAGAGAGAGAGAGTAAAAATGCCTTCTTAAAAGCTGAAAAAATCAACTGTTTCTATTTCTAAAGCAATCTATTATTAGCAGTCTAAAGATAGAGATGAATGCATGTGAGCTTACCTCAGCCCCACACAGACTGATATTAAATTGGTGGTAATATTTAGTTCCCTTGGAGGTGAAACTAGGCCCATTCATGATTGACCCAACTGAACTTAAGGCACTCAAGTCGTAGTTCAACGTTCGGTTCAGAGCCATGTGTGAGAAGGTGCAGTCATTAAAACACACAGAGTGCTCCTGGATACACACACAAAAAACACACACATTTTGCATGTTATACTATGTTGAAATCAACTCTGTGCTGTTTTGATCTAAATTTGGACTTAAATAATTTATGAAGCAAGTACTATTTTCATCTCATGTGTTCAAGTATACAGAATTTCATAGACAATTGGTGCAAATGATCAATAATAAAATGCAAGTTACTGCAACAACTGTAGTTTTTGTATTCCTGCATAATACATAAAAAATACTGCCATGTTATCTTGAATTCATATATCTGATGTTTGTGAACAATCTTGTTTAATAAACCAAATAACTGTAATGACACTTAAACAACTTTTAAGATGCTGTGTATTAGGTCTGTCACAATAATCAGTATATCAACTTATCACACAACACATGGACATGACCTCATTCATTTTTGGTGATGCAATATATATCGCCCATACATAAAAACCAATTCTAGCAACATTTTAGCTGGTTGTGCAACATCTCTATCTCTATTGGTGGTGTCAGTGTCCGTATGATTAAAAAACACTAGTATTTACTATAAATTACTATAGTATATTTTAATGTGGGTGTCTGACAACTGAAAATAGATCTGGTAGCAGATATCACAGCCTCCGTAACTTTTTACCTTGTTAACATTTATTATTTTTTATTAATTTAGCATATGCATTTTCACATTCTGCTTCCAATACCTAATTATTAAACTGTTAAAATGACTATAATTAAATTAAATATTATTTAAAATTAAATATGTGTTTTTTGGAAGAGTGTACTTGCATTGTGATGATATTATATTGTCATTCTAGCATTATATATAATGATAGTATATATAATTCCATTATATATAATAAAATAGTTTTAAAATGACAATAATATTGTGTATCGCAATATATTTTGGTGCAATATATCATACAACAAAAAATAGATCTCGTGGGAGGCCTAGTGTGTATTGAGATTTGTTCACTATTGTCTGTTGAGCCAAAGTAACGTGTTTATTATTATTATTGTTATTATTATTATGCATCAAGGAATTTATTTGATGAATGTGGTTGCAATGTATTTTTTTTTCAGTTCAATTAAATTCAAGTTTTATTTGTATAGTGCTTTTTACAATAATTATTGTTTCAAAGCAGCTTTACAAATGTGCACATTTTTGTATTATGATCAAAATCAGATAAGTTATTAGTTATCCTAACCTTATTAGTTGCTAATTGCTTTTAACAGTATTTAGTATTTTCTTTGCAGACTTATTAAATATTATTATCTTATAAAATATTATTGGCCTCAATCAAGCGTAAATGCATTTTTAAGATGTTATGCATTATATAAATGTGGATGGAACCCTGATTATTACGGTGCATTTCCTCTTGTTTTACTTATACCTTATTGCTCTTGCTTCCAGGACCGCATGGCTGACAGGCCTCGTGCCCGTAGATGTGATGCCCATAGAGGAATGTGTTTGGCGGGCACTCCTGGCACTGGTTGGTGTCTTTGTTGATGAAGTGTCCAGCAGGACAGGGGACGCAGGAAGAGCCGTCCTGCTGACTCATCATTGCACAAGCATGGCAACCAGACGCTGAACCATCCAACGCATTAGTCACTGTGATCGAGTAGATCTTTGCGATGTCGTTCACATACTGACGCACCTGGGAGAAAGAGTTGTCAATGCAACAAAAAGGTACTTAAGAGTCATTTTTTAGGTTAATACTTACGTCTGTGGCTTTGTTGGTGCGTTGGAAAGCCCATGTGTAGGAAACCGAAGCATTTTTGGTCATGATGTGAGTGTACGCTCGTCTGACTATATTGCCTACCCATGATTCTACAACATTTGTGCTCTTCCTGTTTACATCCTGAAGAGAAAACACACTGATTTGGTAAATATCTTCAAGATTAATATATTATTTCACTCACTGAATTACATATGCAACTAACAGGGAATATTCTCACAACTTGGGGAAATGTTTTAGAATTTTAGGGCCTATTTAAAACCTGGTATTAAGATATGTTTTCCTCAGTCCAGTCTCAAATATATGGTAACCAGGCCTTAGTTGAATATTCATTTAATATTACTTTTAATGTACATTACAATTGACTACTATTTTCAGAACATTCAGAGAACAATGAAAAGTAACATCCCTTCAATGTTTGCATTGTCTGTTATAACCAAGAAAAATAATAATTAATGGGGTCATGTGACAATGAAGCATACAATATTTTTTGTTTATCACTGCATACAGCATACTGTTTAAAGGGATAGTTCACTCAAAAATGAAAATGTATCCACACTCAAGTGGTTCTAAACTTTAATGAATTTCTTTCTTCTGTTGAACATAAAACAAGATATTATGAAGAATGTTGGGAAAAACAGCTTTTGACATTCATAGTAGGAACAAAACATACTATGGAAGTCAATGGCTACTGCTTTCCAACATTCTTTCAAATATCTTCTTTTGTGCTCATCAGTAGAAAGTAACTCAAACCGATATGAAACAAGTGAAATGTGAGTTCATTCATTCATTCATTCATTTTCATTTCGGCTTAGTCCCTTTATTAATCTGGGGTCGCCACAGCGGAATGAACCGCCAACTTATCCAGCATATGTTTTACGCAGCGGATGCCCTTCCAGCTGCAACCCATTTCTGGGAAACATCCATACACACCCATTCACACTCATACACTACGGACAATTTAGCTTACCCAATTCACCTGTACCGCATGTCTTTGGACTTGTGGGGGAAACCGGAGCACCCGGAGGAAACCCACGCCAACCCACGCCAACACAGGGAGAACATGCAAACTCCACACAGAAACGCCAACTGACCCAGCCGAGGCTCGAACCAGCGACCTTCTTGCTGTGAGGCGAACGTGCTACCCACTGCGCCACCGTGAGGCCCCGAAATGTGAGTAAATGAATTAAAAATTTTGGGTGAACTATCCTCTTAACACATTGTACACCATACCGTTTAACACACTCTTACTATCATAAAATAGAGTTCGCAGTCTGCGCTGCAGTTGGTCTCAAAGATAAACGTGATCCGGCCGAATTCAGTAGCTGAAGCATCATCGACAGAAGTTGGAAGTCTGCGAGAGATGAACAGAGAGGTAATCTGTAAATGGTCTGTGTACAACTAACATTTCTGCATGGCAATTGTAGTCCTCACTTACTTGAATCCAGGCACTCGTAAATTTAAGATGAGGTAATCATTATCTGAGCCGCCCACTCCACTGCGAATGTGGTCTCCAGCCACCTCCCAACCTACAGAAGCAAACACACAAGCTGGATCATTTGCTTCATTGGTGGAGCTGGCATGACTATGTACGTTACATTTTATCTCAAATAACTGATTCCATATGCAGCTAAGACCACTTGACTTATCTCAGTTTCTCTGGATTTGCTAGGTATGGGCTTGAGTAAAATATTAATATTTGTTTTATTCTATAAAGGTTTAATAAAAATTTTCCCTCATTTCAAATACAAATATTGTCATTTAGAGCTTTTTTTCCACAAAATGACAGTCGGTCAGAATATAATTTATTTTCATTTGTTGTGATTAAAATAAAAGAATATAATGTAAATAGTACATTATATTATATAACTAACTGTATATGCTTGATAGCTGTACTGTCCATCCTACACACACCTTAGCATATTCCTTTTTATCATTTTAATTTGATTTTGATTCCTTTTTACTATTTTGATTGTAATGTTATAATGCACACCTTTTGTAAAGCTGCTTTGGAATAGTAATTATTGTGAAATACAATATACAAATAAACATGAACTGAATTAAATTGAAAATCAGGGTAATTCCACCAAATATATATATTTCTGATAATTTTCAAGTAGTCTCTTATTTTTTTCCATTGCTGTATATATGCATTTACATATATAAATGCTCTTACCGTTCATTTCATCACATTTGGAATTGCCCACATTAAAACAAGACGTTTTCATGTTCCTCGGCAGGACGTTCCACCACTTGTATTCATATCCTAAAGAAGGTTCGGTTCCTCCAGGACATCTTTGACATTCTGTGCCCGAAAATAAATCCTGCACTCTTACACAATGAAACCGTATGACATGAGTATGTATCTACATAAATGTTTGAGTCTATATACCTGTGGTCCCATCAGAATAGGTCCCTTGAGGGCAAGGTAAACAGGTGGATGAGTTGTGCATGTAGAAGCCTGGATTACAAGGTGGACAGTCCTCTTTCTCTCCAGAAGGGGGCAGTTTCACAGCACCGGCCACATTCTCCAAACACACCTGAGGCTCCACCCACCTGTACAGTATCTGGGTCTGAAATGATTACAAATATTAATCATTATCAATATATTCAGACACGGTTTAGAACAAAACACATTCTGCATTATTTCCTACCTTGCCTTCACTATCACAGGCTGTGTGGATTTGAAAATAGTCTTTTTCTGAACAAGGAGGCCTTTCTTTACATGTCGACCATCCCTCCTCTAGGACACAAACATGGGTAGGCAGAGAAACATTATTCACATGTGCACCCAAAATTGTTTTAGTAAAGGAACATGATAAATATTTAGATAATATTTTTTGTGAATTCATACGTGAATATTGTGACTCTGTGCAATGTGTACATGAACTGGCTCCCTTTCCAGAGTATGTATTCCTGGGGCAAAGGTCGCACGAGGAAGAGCCTGGAGTTTTACTGAAGGTGCCCGGCCTGCATGGAAAACACTCTGACGTGTACGCCACACCTGCTCACAAAACACAGGTAAAAAAATACCAATCAGATGTATAAAAACATGCAATGCAATGTAATATGATCCAGAAACAGCACAACAGATTGTGCCGGCAACACTCTTATTTCTGGCCAGTTTCTCATAAACAAATGTTGTTAAAGTAAGACTAGTTGAATGTTTGTTCAGAATTACCTGTTATTTAATAATGTTAGTATGAATGAGTGATTCAAATGTTCAGAGAACATTCAGAAGTATCTTTCCAAGCAAATTGAAAGGTTTTCTTAAAGGTCCCATGAAGTGCTTTGAAATGTGCATTTTCTTATTCGATGTTTGACATAATCTCAACTGATTTACAAAGAGAGGGTGGGACATCAAGTAGCTCCTCCCCTTTTAGAAAAACAGCCAGTAGCATTTAGTTTTTATCACAGCTCTGCCAGTGAGAGTTATTGAGCTCAAGCACATCAAACAAAAAGCAAATGAGAAATGTATTGACGGGGGAGGGGCATGTCAGATACTAGAGAGCCTTTAATTGGTCAAGATTTGATAAGAAACTAAAGTATAAGGTGACCTGAAAAAAAACTTAAAGATATTCTTAAAACTAACTTACTGATGCTAACATAAAAAAAAACTTTATTTTAATTTCACTGGACCTATAACATTCAAATAGCAAGAAAAAAACTTCTTGTAAAACATTTAATTAACTGTTATGAGAACAACATTTATAATGAACATTTTCAGAGGTTTAAATGAAACATATTTTTGGTTAGCTGTATATTATTTATTATAAAGAAGGTTGTGGCGACACGGTGGCTCAGTGGGTAGCACAGTCCAAAGACAGGCGCTATAGGTGAATTGAATAAACTAAATTGGCATTAGTGTATGTGTGTGAATGAGTGTGTATGGATGTTTCCCAGTTCTGGGTTGCAGCTGGAAGGGCATCCGCTGTGTAAAACATTTGCTGGATAAGATAGTGGTTCTTTCCACTGTAATGACCCCTGATAAATGAAGGAACTAAGCCAAAGAAAAATGAATAAATGAAGAAGGTTGTACCTTCGATCTGGATGTTCTTCAAAAGGACCGGCTTCACTGGTTTCCCACCCAAAAGCATTCCTGTGGTTCTCCAATATAAAATATTAGTTCCTGACTTCAGGTTGACCTGCGATGTATAAAAACAGCTGCGTTAGACATCAGTGCACTCTTGTGATTATGTCATTCAAAACATGTATGCATTACTTTCATCTGCTGACCACAAAAGCAGATATTTTAAAGAATGTTGGCAACTGAACTGGTTTTGTTTATTCTGTTGTCTTTCACTGTATAGTAAAAAAAAAAGTATAGAAGTCAATGGGAACAGAACTTGTGGTTATGAAAGAGATTGTTCACCATTAACTGAAACTTCTGTCATCATTTACTTGAAGACTTGAAATCACTTGAGGGACAGTAAACAGTAAGTAAATGTTCTTTTTACTTTTTAAAAGGTTACTGTCCCTTTTAACATTCTTCAAAATATCTTCTTTTGTGTTCAGCAGCTTTAGTATGACATAAAAGTACATACATGATTGCAGAAATACATTTTTGGGTGGACTAATCCTTTGAATATGAATAAAACATTTCAGAGCACTAACCGTATGGGTTCCCCACTCTCCGTTTGTGGTGAGTTTGATCCATTTCTCGCTCCCTTGCTGGTCCATCTCCTGACACTGGTCATTCTGAATCTGTACCAATGGTAAAATGTTACTTTCACATATATATTCTCATTAAGGTAGAGCAAACTGAAAGATGCATCAGCTAAAACTCACAAAGAATTCAAAGAAGACATTGCTGTCGACGTATTGATAGTCAAAGGAGACAGAGCCCTGCTTCATGAGATGCACCGCATACACTAGAGATACTGTGCAGTCGTCACGATTGGACTCCAAGTGAGTTCCCTGAGCTGTCCATGAGGAACTGCAATTGAATAACACAGTGTGAACGGGTAGATCCAGATCCGTAGATTAGGACTGAACAGTATATTTTTTCAGCATTGATCAGCATGCAATGTTGAGTCTGAATCATATCTGACCAGGAGTCACAGAACACATGTGGTTTGCAGAGTCACTGCTAAGGTTAACCATGCATAATAAAGTGAAGGTTTATCATATGCATGTGTTTTTAAGGCCTGTGACTGTGCATTTTAAGAGAGTTTAAAACATTTGCACACAAAAAAATGATGATGTTTGGAGGTTTAACAAAGATTAATTGTATTTATTTATTTATACTATCTATGCAAAAAAGTATGTTTTCTTACTTAGATGTTTGTCTTGTTTCTAGTCCAGATATCTACATTTTAGATAATAAGATTATTTTTCTTAGCCCATTGGCAGATCATTTAGCTTGTTTTATGGAAAAACTCTTAATTTTGGCTTATTTCTTCTAAAGTTGAAAAACAAAACAATATTTTTACTTGATCTAAGCATTTTTGGATATTTGTATTAGAAATGAGAGAAAGCAAAGTAAGAAAAGCATGTATTCATATCATAGAACAATAAAATTGCAATATCATATTTTTTCCAATATCATGCAGCCCTATTGTAGATGCATTACAAATGCTTTGGGAACAAAATATTAAGTTTGTAAGTCTGCTGTAACTGACTTGTTGCAGGTCATTGATTCGTCCCCTGACCCTCCTGAGTCCATGTATGTGGCCAGACTGCTGAATCCCGCAGGAATGGAGTCCCATTGGTCGAAACGCACACCGCTGCCCAGCGAATAAGAGCCAGCTGCACATGATATGCACTGCTGAGAGGACATCTCTAAAAACTCCCCCGCTTCACATGAAAAAGCTGCACAACAAGTAAAAACAGACTGTGTTTGCATACAGAGAACATTCTTGGACGTTTTAGTAATGTTAATCAATTGCTCATTCAGTTAATTGGTCTTTAATAACATTATCAACACATTATACACACATTCATTCATTCATTTTCTTTTCAGCTTAGTCCCTTTATTAATCTGTGTTTTACACAGCGGATGCCCTTCCAGCTGCAACCCATCACTGGGAAACATCCACACACACTCATTCACACATACACTATGGACAATTTAGCTTACCCAATTCACCTATAGGCATGTCTTTGGACTGTGGGGAAAACTGGAGCACCCGGAGGAAACCCACGCCAACACGGGGAGAACATGCAAACTGTATTTTCAACTGTATTATACTTAGCCGAGGCTCGAACCAGCGACCTTCTTGCTGTGAGGCGGTCGTGCTACCCACTGCGCCACCGCATTTTTTATAAATTGTTAGTCTAATGTGTTTTAAACATTGCTACTCACTGCCTTTCATATATGATTTAGAGAACATTTAAAATAACTTTCCCAATAAATAATGATAAAATGTATTGTAACTTATGTAATCAAGATAAATAAAAATATTGGACATTTTGAATGACATGAGAACATTCAGAAATAATGTTTTTATAACTTAATGTGAGTGCTAGAAAAACATTTGGAGAGCATATTATTGTTAGCTGGGACAAAGGCCCAGAAAAGTATTTGGACACTTTTGAATGGAATGACTGTTGTTGCTTTTGATAACAAAATATAAAACCAAGGAAATGCTGCTTGAGCTTTTCTCAAAGCATACTTGTGATCTATTTTCGAAGTTTCTTTAAATAACCTGCTTTCAGTGTTTTTGTTTTTGCAAAGTAAGAAGTCAGTAAATTATGAGGGTTAAATATAAAAAGGCGTTTCAATCCTCAAACAGTAACAGGCGTAAATTGTTTTCCTCCCATACATTAGAATTTACCCCTTAATTATTATTTTAGAACAAAATAATGACCATCATGGGCAGCACGGTGGCACAGTGGGTAGCACAATCGCCTCAAAGCAAGAAGGTCGCTGGTTTGATCCCCGGCTGGGTCAGTTGGCATTTCTGTATGGAGTTTGCATGTTCTCCCCGTGTTGGCGGGGGTTTCCTCCGGGTGCTCCGGTTTTCCCCCACAATTCCAAAGACATGCAGTATAGGTGAATTGGGTAAGCTAAATTGTCCGTAGTGTATGAGTGTGTGTGGATGTTTCCTAGTGATGGGTTGCAGCTGGAAGGGCATCCGCTGCGTAAAACATAACTTGGATAAGTTGGCGGTTCATTCCGCTGTGGTGGCCCCAGATTAATAAAGAGAATAAGCCGAAAAGAAAATTAATTAATGAATGAATAATGACCATCATACTTTTTTTACCATACTTTACACAAGTAAAAGATCATCAAATAAAGTCATTCATTGTAATAACAGTTAACAGTTACAATACCAAAAACTTTTATAAAGTACAAGTAAGTTACAAAGTAACTTTTTATAATGACATATTAAAAACACTAAGGTTTACAGTGCAGCCCCAAAACACTAATTAATTGTCATTTAAAATATTCACACTATCCTTCAAACCACTAAGATATACCTATTTGTCATTAAGAGGTTTTGTGCAATATGCAGTTTCATTTTTACATAAATACAAGTTGTATTTAATATTCACTGTATATTAAATTGTTTGACGCAGAAACCAAAATGAGACAACTACTCTTCAACCCATGAACACGTTCTACAGAAAATGTCCACACATACATTTTTGCCTTCATATTGAGCAGCTTATAACTGTGCCTGAACAAACTTTCTTTACAATTAAATTCCACTTGATGTATACAGTGTATTTTGAAGAAGACTGTGTGTTGTCTTACTGCAGTCTTTGCCTCTGACTGGCTCTGGTAGACCCGTGCAGCTCTCCTGTCTGTGAGGAATGGCGACTCTCCATCTGGAGCCTGTGCTGTCACACTCTGTGTACTCAAAGTAGTAGTCTGTCTGAAACACACATGCCGATACACACAGTTAGTGTAGTGTGCACAGTTTAGAATATGTAGATGTAGAGCGGTTTTGCATTTTGTAATGTTACTGTTATTCAATATATAGCTGAAATACTTAAGTCGGATGTTTCATTTTTACATAAATATGTCTGTTATGCTGAATAAGGAGGAAACATTGTGTCATCCATTTTATTTTCATTCATTCATACATTCATTCATTTTTCTTCGACTTAGTCCCTTATTTATCTGGGGTTGCCACAGTGGAATGAACCGCCAACTATTCCAGCATATGTTTTACGCAGCGTATGCCCTTCCAGCTGCAACCCAGTACTGGGAAATCCATTTCATTTTAACACAATTTTTATTTTCAAACATTAGACACTTCATGTGCTTTTCAGTGGAGTTTTCTTTGTATAGTATATGTATAACACATATATACATTCACATATGCATTTACTTTTATATCAACCACAAAGTATGCTCATTTAAATGTATTTATTACTTTTTCATAAACCAGAAATGAAAAAGCATAATATTATTTACATTAAATATTTCAATGTATTTAATTAATGTTTCCTGCATTCCTGCCAAAGTTTACTTTACCCTGCAGTATAGCTACCCAATCTGGCCAACACCCATACAATCACTAACAATCCATCTCAATAAAACTTTAAACTATTTATTTAAAAAAGGTAATTGCTAACTCTATTTATGGTTGAATTATTTTCCTTACAATAACATTTGTTTAAAAGTGCTCCATGTATTTACTGATGAGAACACCGACCTGGACACATTGTTGTGCATAGATTTGGTTTATTATAGTTTTTAAAACATTTGTTCATTTGTTTTATTTTTAAAGAAAGATTAGTGTTGGGGAAAATGTGTATGGAAACAAGTAGAGCGTGCTTAGTTTTACACAATATTTTGCTAAGAAATTTTTTTATTATTAAATTATTATTGTATTATTAAAAAAATTGCATGTTCTCCCCGTGTTTGCGTGGGTTTCCTCTGGGTGCTCCGGTTTCCCCCACAAGTCCAAAGACATGCGGTACAGGTGAATTGGGTAAGCTAAATTGTCTGTATTGTATGTGTGTGAATGTTTGCAGCTGAAAGGGCATCCGCTGTGTAAAACATATGCTGGATAAGTTGGCGGTTCATTCCGCTGTGGCGACCCCAGATTAATAAAGGGACTAAGCCGAAAAGAAAATGAATGAATGAATAAATTATCATATTTTTTAAATATTATAAAAATAAAATATTTTCCATCTGGGCCATTTGAAAAATTCCTTAGCGTTTAGTCCTTTATGAGTCTAAAATTTCACTCATAATGGTCTTAAAATGTCTTAAAAAGTCTTAAATTTAACTTGGTGAATCCTGCAGAAACCCTGTTTAAAGAATAAGATTAATTCAGTTGTAAAAAAGCAACATTTATTTTTTTACTTTGCAGACTGACCTTGTTTTATGCATAATCTCACTACAATTTAAAATCATTTATCAGAACACATCATATATAGTTTTTTCTTATCAATTAAATATATCCTGACTTAAAAAGTATTCAATATTTGCACCACAAAAACAAGACAATCATACTTAAAAGCCATTTCCTTTTTGCAGTGTATCACAAATCAATTATATACAAAAAATTCTGACAAGCCAATCAATGAAAGTGCATCTAATCAAAGAAAATGCGTACCATTTTTCCATGTGCGCCCTTCTCAAATGCAGACAGCTTTAGAGTATATGCTCTTTCTAAACACATATTTTAGATAAAGCACATCACATAAACTCCAATACACATATAACATATAGACGTTCGTGTGTGTGTGTGTGTGTGTATATACAATAGAAGGGGGATGGTGGCGATCTGTCTATCTGCCTTCTGTCCCGAACAGTCGCCAGGGCAACAGTCATGATGATCACTCATTGTGTTTGGTTGTGGACAGTATAATGAATTAAAAACCTGATATACACTGATAACAACGAGGCCACTAAATACCTCCTGTGTGTGTCTTTGTTGACAGATCTGCTATGCAAATCAGTGTGCGCACAATGCTCTGAGTGCAGCGGTTGTTCTCCTGTCCTTTAGAGGCCTGTTACACACACACACAAAAACAAACTGGATGCGTGCAGGTAAGAGTGCGCACGGCATGTGTTAAATGGCATATTTGAGTAAATGCAGTGTAATGAAGTTGCTGCGTTAAGTTGGTTGATAAATACATCCCCATGGAGGTGCTTGTTGTCTGGTAATGCTTGGTTACAGCAAACCCATTATCACTAATGGTGCACCTGCCACTATTGGCCTGCCTTTCTCTTATGTACTTTAAACCCTTATAATGTTTTACTTTCATACACGCATCATGCATTTCTTTAATATGCATGGTTTGTAGTAAGCAAACACTTTCACCGCATACATACACACATGCCCAAAACTCATTTTCAAATGATTTTACCTCTTAAAACATACTTAAAACATAATTGTACAAAAAGGTGAGGGTCTTAAAACAGAGTTTTGGGCATGTGTGTATGTATGCGGTGCATTTAGATATCAACACCATAACATACTTTTAAAAAAAATGTAAAATAAATTAAACCTTTTTTTCCCTTTTTACACATTTTTAGTACTGATTTTTATTGATAAACATGAGCATGTATGCATATTTACCGCTGCAGCATGAAATATTGAGCTGAAGGTGAATGTTTATGCAAATACAATAAATTGTAGGTATTACATTTTGATGTTTTGTTAGTCTTTGTGCAATCGTAAGTTACAAAGTAATTAAATCACAATCATTAAAATTGAGATACATATAAAATGAATAATCCTACACAATACAAATGCTGGGTTACTCAAAATTCCTTCATGTTGTCCCAACACACATAGATTAATTTAACTGAATTCTTTTTACAAATTTAAGTGGATTGAACATAAAACAATCAAGTTGTCCCCACAAAAAACCTCAAGAATTGTGTTGATTCCTCTCATTTTAAATACGTAGATTGTGCAAGCAGCAAAAATCAAAAAATGTTTTGAGTGTATTTGTAATTAAAAAACTAAACATGAACCGATAAAATGACTAATATAAATTGTCATCAATAATGGAAATACTAGACTATTTTATAGTTTGGTGCACTTCATATGTATTTCTGAAATTGTCAACCTCAGACACATTTGTTTCACATTCAGTCAATAATGAAAACTTTCTGATCAAATCAAATATAATTTCATTAAATAAATATTCAATTATGTCTGTTCTTTTTGGTCAAAAATAGACCTATAAATGGTAAAAACAAGCAGGTTTTGTGAGGTTGTGAGGGTCGACAGCAGACCCAGTCACCTGATGTTGTTCCAAACCCTATTTTAGAAAGCTAAAGCTAAATGTTTACATACAATATTTTAATTTATATTCATAAAGAGAAAATGGTAACTGAGGCTGTCATTCTGCCCAGCATCAATCCTTCATCTTCGGGTGCAGTGGCCCTTTAAAATACGCGTCTTTTTTATGTAAACACGGATGACGCAAATCGGCAGCACATCCTTTCAACTCAAACGCAGGATGAACAGCCATTCACGTTGCGATAAAATGTTTGAAGTTAGTAATAAAACAAATCTTTTTACAAGCTCCAACAGGCAACCGAGGCGCATAATAACGCACAACAATCGAGCCGTCATCTGATTGGTCAGCCGCGCTGCGTCATCATATTATAGGATCCTCGTTCCTCTTGGCTCTGACCATTTTAATGTCCATAACAAGATGTACTTTTTGATTTTTCACCCCGCATTTTCAGCATACATAGCCATAATTTGGTAGAAAAAAAATATATGTTATAACAATAATAATAACACGCGTAAAGTCATTTTAGAAGCTCACAATCGTATACTACGATCCATAAAACATGATGTTAGGATTTATTTTAATTGGCCTACTTACATCACATGCAGAAATAAAGCTATTCTAGGTTATGATTGGTTTAGAATTGTTTTTTTGACATGTTGTCGCTTACCTCTTTACACTGTGGCAGGTTTCCTGACGCTCGTGCGCAGAGGAAAAGCGTTACAAAGCGCACAAAATAACCGGATGACCAAAGCGCCCTCTTCTCCATCTCATAAAGGCAGGAGTCCGAGGAAAATGAGAGATGCCAGGGATCCGAGTTAAGACAACGGGTTTTTTTCGACGCCTATGCATAAACTACGGGCTGAAATGCGAACACGCTGCGCTCTGCTCAACGATAAGCTCCTACTGTAGTTGCGCTTATGGGGCTTTGATTGACAGCCAGCGTCTGACGTCACGCGCGTCTGGTCTGCCGCTCAACTCACACGACATCTTTTATTTAGGCCAAGTTAACCTTTTTTTGTTTACTAAAGAAAAATGAGATGAAATGAATGAATTATTGAATGAATGAACGAATGATTGACTGACTGAATGAATTATTGAATGAATGAATGAATAAATGAATGAATAATTAAATTAATAATTGAATAAATGAATAGTTGAATGAACGAGTAATTGAATGAATGAATGATTAAATGAATAATTGATCGAATGGATGAACAATGGATTGAATTAATTAATACTTTAATGAATTAATTAATAATGGAATAAACTAATAATGGAATGAATGAATAACTGGATGAATGAATAATAGAATAAATTAGTAAACAATTTAATGAATGAATGCATAATTAAATTAATAATGTAATTAATGAATAATTGAATAAATATATTCATAAATTCATAAATAATTAAACAAATAGTTGATTGGATGAATTAATAGAATTAATTAATTGAATGAGTATTTGAATGAATGAATAATTGAATGTATAATTGAAAGAAAGAATGTATGAATGGATAACTAAATGATTTAACAGTGGAATGAATGAATGGATAATTGAATGATTGAATGAATGAATAATAGAATGAATTAGTGAATAATTGAATAAATGAATGCATAATTAAATTAATTAATAATGGAATGAATGAATAATTGATTGAGTAAACAGTTTAATTAATAGTTGAATAAATGAATGAATAATTGAGCAAATAGTTGATCGAATGTATGAATCAATAAATATTTGAATGAATTAATAATTGAATGTATAATTGAAAGAATGAATGAATGATTAAATGGATAATTTATTGAATGAATGAACAATGGAATTAATTAATGAATAATTTAACGAATTAATAATGGAATGAATGAATGGATAATTGAGTGAACGAATAATGGAATTAATTAATAAATAATTTAATAAATGAATAATTCAATTAATTAATAATAGAGTGAATGAATAATTAAACGAATGAATAGTTGAATGAATGAATAATGGATTAAGTAAATAAATAATGTAATGAATTAATACTGAAATGAATAATTGAATGAATAAATTTAATGTATAATTGAAAGAATGAATGAACGAATGAATAATTGAATGAATGAAAGCTTGTAAATTATGTTAAATAGTTAGATATCTAAAAAAATAGATACATTTATAAAGGCTTAGGAAAAAATAACCTTATGTCTTAAAAATAGTTGACAAAATAATACTTATACATTTAACAACATTATTTTAATTATGGATACATTTTTGGGGGGGTTAAAATCTGTATTTATCTCTTGTTTTACAATATAAATACACAAGCTTCTGGTCAGTTTCAGACTAGATTTAGATTTGGATTCACAAATGATAACAATCCACTAACTAATTAATTAATGAATTAACTGACAGATAGATAGATAGATAGATAGATAGATAGATAGATAGATAGATAGATAGAT
>CAIGQW010000596.1:13884528-13907512 GCA_903798125.1 Danio choprae
GCTATCATCAATCCATTACAAACAGCTATCATCAATCCATTACAAACTTTGTGGTGCAGAGGATAACAATTCACTAATTTCATACTTGTAATCAAGGAGTCAGTTGAGCTTATTTAGGATTGATTTATTATTTATTCTTTTAGGAGTTTCATGTACAGTCAGCAATTATACACTGCACCAGAGAGTTTGTGATGGTTCATGAGTTTTAAGGACCATTTGGTTCATGGTTCATGAGTTTTAAGGACCATTTAATGTTTCATTTTTTAATGACATCAGTACTGGGACTTGAACTCAGGTCTCAGACACTGAAAAGCACTGACTTATTGCCTGAGCCACTGAAGGATGTAAGCGTGGACATGTTTTTGGACATTGCAATTCTCAGTTCAGCAGCTGAACTTATTACATTGCAGCTGCGTTTTAAAGTCAGCAATTATGGGATTTGAACTCCAGATCCACGTTTTACCCTGTTTGGCCACATGAGTTAGTCCATGTTTTTGCATATGACTAAACTAATTACTAATTGTCACCTGAGCTTGTGATGTTGAAGTGAGCTTTACTTGTGGCAGTAATTAAACAAGCTTAACTGAATTTGAACTCAGCTTATGATTAATTAAAACAGTGAATCTGGTTGAACTTGTCATGAAATTTGCCAACATTTGCTAGCGAAGTCTGAACTTAAGCTCTTCAAATTAAAAACTTGGAAAAGTGAAATTTGGACAAAGCATGATTTGCAGATGATGTTTGATGACTGAAAATGACCAACAGGGATTAACTTTTAAAACTAGAAGACAGGATTTGTGTAAAACTTAAAAAAAGTTGGTACAAAAAACAAAGCACAGCAACACCTTACAAATCATTGTGTATATGTATTTATTCATTACATAAAACCAAATTACAACAGGATATAACCAAAAATATAAGGTTTCACCCTATCAAAGAACACTGTTCATTAATTTAGAAAAAAAAAAGAAGGAAAAAAAACAATTTCTCAACAACCGCTTCATGTTTTTAATCAAGTGCTCTTATTCGAGATTGCTTTTCTAATCATTTAAATACAAAATAAGCAATTTCTTCATTAGGAATGTGTACCGTAGATGTATCATGTACAAATATAAAAGCATTATGGATGGCTTATCTCAAAAACTCTGGTCTTGTCATTACATTGGCATATAAGTTAAGCTGTGTACAGCATTGAGGGTGCAAACGTGTGCACGGACATCCCAGAGTGCTACTGATCGCTAACATATTTGCATCTATAATATGTTTATGTGCATTAATATGGCTCCCAAAGGCAGACTGGCCTGCCCACACAAACAGGGCTTGTAGGAAAATGAATTCTCCTGATTCAAGAATTCAAGTGGGGTTTATGTGGGTTTCCAAAGCTCCCACATAATGATGAACATTCTGTGGTTCCTGTGGTTTTTATAAGGCATTGCTCTGTTTATCACGTCCCACGTCATGAAAGTACAAGTTGGCACAGATACACAGCAGAACGATGGAGCAGAGCATGTAGTAGATCAAGTTGCGGAACTTAGGCTCCAGATCGCCCTGCCTATACCAGTATATCTGAGAGAATGAAAGAGATTGCATTTAATTGCATTGATTTTTCTTCTGGTAATATTGAAATAATCAATGTTTTTTACTTACCAGAACCAACACTGAGCCGCAGACTAGCATGATGCAGATGGCAAAGAAAATATTGAGTGGTTTGGGAGGCAGTGAAGGAAAGACGAATGAGCTAATGATGGTCACCTGAAAGAGATGGTGAGTTTAGTATGAAATATGATAAACAGATTTACTGAGGATATGTTTATATGATGATGTACTAAAGTCACTGTTTTCAACTACATTTATTAGTTTACATGGAGATAATGATTATACCGTTTCAAAGTTTATGTTTTCGAGCCCCCAAAATCCAAATTAAGAACCAAAAACAATTTTTAATGGAAAGTTGTGTTGTGTAAATGCCCCCTGTGATTTTCATTAGAGGTAAACACTTACCAGAACAAGTAAAGATGCAAGTCCACCGACTACTAGATTGATGATTCTATCCTGGAGGTGATCAACAACATTAAATTAGTGTACAGTGTAGATAACAGAAAAAAGGAAGCAATATAACATCACTTTACAGGTACTTTTCCTATGGTAAATATATATATATATATTTAATATCTACAGTACATAGCACCAATGTAATGCTTCAAGAGTATAAACAATAAGTTTGAAATAAGAAAATCTTCATACAGTTATTTATTCAGTCATATCAATTTCTCACCAATATTTAAATATGTGACCCTGAACCACAAAATCAGTCATAAGAATCTATTTTTATGATTATATCATTTTAATAATCTTTTTTGCCCTCTCATGCTTCACCATGTGTTTCATGAAAGGAAACGGCATGCTTTTGGTGGGGTATATTTATATTAAAACTTCATATTTTTTCTTTTATGGGAGGTTTTATGATCATATACAGTGTGGTCTTAGTTATAAAATAATGATTATTTGGGACCTCTAACATGACAATAGTATACAGATTTTGAATGCATTTTGAAGGGTAGTACCGCAAAACAACTTTACTATCTACTGTATTTGGGATTATAAAGACTATTTATTTTGGATTGTGGAAGCAAAATTCTCCTACGCAACTGATTCTGGCGCCGCCCGGTGGTAAACGTAGTTGTACTCAAGACAAAAATCTACTACCCGAGTAATTATGGCGCCACCCGGTGGTGAATGTAGATGTACCCGTGACAGGTATTATTTGGTAGTTTGGTAATTTATTTCACTAATTTGGCAACCGATTAACATTGACTGGGAAATGGTTGGAAAGGGTTTTTTGCATACATAAAGTGCGTCCAAAATCAAATACTTTTGCACTATTCTATGCCATTTTATCATTTTAATGATGTTAGTTAATAAAATTAAAATTATAGTTCAAATATCAGAATGATGCACTTATTCAACAGATTAAAAAGACGTGTGGAATTTTGGAAACTTCATACACTCACTAATCACAGTTGGATTATTTATTTTGGATTGTGGAAGATTACTACTACGCAAGTAATTATGTAGCCACCCGGTGGAAAATGTTGTTGTATGCATGAGAGGCACTATTTGGTAGTTTGGTAATTTATTTCACTAATTTGGCAACTGGTAAACATTGACTGGGAAACAATTTGAAAGGTTTTTTGGTATATATAAGGTGCGTGACTAAAATCAAATACTTTTGCACTATTCTATGCCATTTTGTCGTTAATATAATGCAAGTAGTGTATTTAAAATTCAAACAAAAGAATAAGTGCACTTCAAATATCAGAATGATGCACTTATTCAACAGATAAAACAAAGCATGGAATGTTGGACACTTCATGCACTCAATAATCACAGTATTATTATTTTTGATCGTGGAAGCAAAATTCTCCTACGCAAGTAATTATGGCGCCGCCCGGTGGTGAATGTAGATGTACTCGTGACGGGTATTATTTATTTAACTAATTTGGCAACTGTTAAACATTGACTGGGAAGTCGTTTGAATTTCTATTTAGTAAAAAAACAAATGGTTCGATTTGAGACATTAATATTCATAATAATGTGACATTAAGTGTGTCATTTGGAAACTGCAACTATATAATATATGCAACTATATAATATAAACCATTTTGATGGATGTAAACAATAACAATGGTCCTAACATATTTCCTGTTTTACATTTTTCATTTCCATAGCTTCCGAGAACTCAAAAAGGTCCACATATTGATAAATAATGTTATGATAGCTGTTTTAACCTTAAGATATGATTTAATAGCATCTTGTTGCAGTTATGAAATAGTATGAAAACAAGCAGGAAATGCTCATGGGCCAATGACATCACCACATTGAAATGGCCTACTGAAATCATATTAAATACAAGCATGCGTTATTGTTTTACATAATGTCCAACAAGGTTTTCTGGAACTTGTTCAATTTAAAAGAATATTAATAATTAGCGTCTTCTGTAAATTATGATAAAAATGTATGCCATTGTTATTGTGATTGTGATAACTCAGGGGGGAAAAAAGACAGGACAAATTCTAATATATCGAATACATTTTAGTTAGACTATTCATTCATTTTCTTTTTGGCTTAGTCCCTTTATTAATCAGGGGTCGCCACAGTGGAATGAACCACCAACTTATTCAGCACGTTTTACGCAGCGGATGCCCTTCCAGCTGCAACCCATCACTGGGAAACATCCATACCCACCCATTCACACTCATACACTACGGACAATTTAGCTTACCCAATTCACCTATACCGCATGTCCTTGGACTGTGGGGGAAACCGGAGCACCCGGAAGAAACCCACGCAAACACGGGGAAAACATGCAAACTCCACACAGAAACATCAACTGACCCAGCCGGGGCTTGAACCAGCGACCTTCTTGCTGTGAGGTGATTGTGCTACCCACTGCGCCACCGTGCAGCCCCCTTAGTTAGACTAATTTGTTTGGAATAAATTATTAGTGTTGTTTCAAATAGCACTTGAAAAAAGCTTTAATTGTGATCTCATGTTGACTTTATAAAGGCAAATAAATAAAGCATTGAGTTACTCTGGCCGAGGTCTCCCCGAACAGAGGCCTGTTGTCCATGCCACTGGTGCCATAGGTGCGTGTAGTGAAGTCATCCATGGCCAGAGCAACACATTCACACTTCCCTGAGTCCTTCTAGCAGCTGCAGCTCTTCTGACGTGGAGGATGGCAGTGCATGATCGCGCTTCTCTCCTCACAGCAAGCGATTTACAAGCACATCACAGTCATGGTTGGCTACCTGGAGCACACATCACAGTTCATAACATGTTAAAACTTTCATTTACTTCACTCTACTGATAATTTCACGCCATATCAACGTAAAAAACCCCAGCACTAAATGATCAGTTCCGAACTTTGCTCCTTTTTTCCCAGGAATCCAAAGAGTTTCATTACAATGGGGTTTTCAGACGAACACAACAAGCTTGTCTTTCTAATAATCAGCCCTGGGGCTTGGGTTGATTCAGACTGCCTGGACCATGAATCCGTAAGCACAGCCTTAAAAATGTGTGATCGGTCATGTGAGTGCTTGATCTTGGCATCAGCGCTGAGGGAAACAGGGCCTTTGTACAGTTTACGTGGTTTGTGGCTTGCAACAAAGCCCTGTTTGTTTTTAATTCAACTATAAAGTCACATATAATCATAACATTTAAACAACATTTTGGCTATTTAAGTACATTAGTGATGGTGTCACTAGAAAGACAGAAACTAAACAATCTCCTCACATCATTAGTGTTCTTCGGAAGTCATACATGATGGTGCATATGTAATAAATAAAGCTAATATTTGCATAATTAGCTTTAAGAAGCTTATAAAACGATAATCTATAAAAGAAAAGCTGGTTTTATATTTGCACATGCATTCAGAGACAACTTGTGACACCTCTTATATTGTTTACCATGCTACTTTGAATATTCGGTCTGAAATCACATGTAAATATCAACATTAGCACTATTTAATTGACTGTAAACAATGTTGATTTGATAGTCATTGGCTGCTAATATGACAGAATTAGCAAACGATACTTTTCTGACATTATATTATTAAGGAGAAAGTCTGAACGTGCGAATATAAAACCAGTTTTACCTCAGTTATAAAATGTACTGTAATTTTATGTACACAAGCTACAGTACGTTACCTTGCAGTCTGACGCAAATACTCATCATGATGAAGGTTTGATGACTCAAATATCCTAAATATAGTTCAGGAGCACAAATGTCTGAGGATAGAGGACGAGAAAGATTTCCAGGCTCTGTGTTTGCTTTTAGCTCTGTAACCAAATAAAACAAACGCACCATTAGTGTCTCGTCATTTGCTTGCACTGATTGTTATAGTCATGACTAGTTTCGTTTCTTCTCAATATGCATATGGTGGCCAATATAATAATAAAACGAGCATGTTCATGTAAACAGCTCATCAGTCCAATAAAATGACTTTATTACTTTGCCTATGTCAGTGTAGGTGAATGAACAGATTTTTTTGTTAATATAAACGTTTGCTCTGATTCATAAACATCATAATCATTCAATTATATTTTCTTGACAGCTGATTTAAACCCTCAGAATTGAGGGAAAAAATGTAAACATGACTAGAGTCAGATTGTTGTTATAGATTAATATTAAGCCATCACAGAGCTAGCAAGCTAATGGGAGTGAAAACAAGCAGCACAAACGGCTACGGAGGGAATAGGAATATAATAAACTAAAAGTATAATAACTTACCTTGATGAAGCAAGCGGAGGGGTTTATTGATTTTCCGATCAGAGTATTATCCGCATGACTTCAAAAGAGCAGTAATGACGGCTCGGTGCATGAAACCGGAAGTGGCGTGATCTTAAAGGGCCAGCCGCTCTGTTTTGTGTTTATAATCGAGGTCGTTTGAATAGATCTAAAATTATGTCTCAATTCTTTTATAAGCAACATTAGATGCACGAGAAAAGGCTGGTCGTTTAGATCAAACGGATCTGTTGTGTTCATGAATATTTATTAAGCATGGACATGGGGTTTTTAATGTAATGAATACTTTGAAGTGAACGCAATATGCTTTAAGACCTACAGAAATCGTTTTGTTTCATTTCCCCTGTACAGAAATAGGAGCTTTGTAACTTCGTCTTCACCCAAAGTAGCTAATTTGTGAAAAATGTGCACGTGTGTTGATTTATTATGGGTTTGGTTTACTTCATCTAGTATATTAGCCCAAATTATTGTCTCTTTTCCAGTGGGGTATAAATTAGATATACACAAACCTATGATAACATCGTTTTTGCTTCTAGTAAAAGACACAAAACACTGGCATCTTGTTCATCTTTAAAAAATAAAACACACGAAACATGTTTATTGAAATAACTTTTTTAATGGAAAAACAAATACTATTGCATTAAGTATACAGCGAAACATCATGTGTTTTGCAAAGACAGCATGTCCAAAATATGACAAATAACAAGTGCAGGACTGGAGGTTGGATGTGGAGTCCGTCAGTATGCATACACCTTTACTTTATGCACTTCCCGGTCTTCACACTCCCGCTTTCTGTTGTAGTAGTAGAAAGTGTTGTCTCGACGCTGAAGCTTCTTCACAAAGCCGGTGTCTGGCCAGCGGTCAATCTAAACCAAAGCACAACAGTTTTCAAACCTTGAGTTTGCCATTTTGGTGTCTGTTTTATATAGCTAGAAAGCACTTTATTTTTACATGAACATTCATTCATTCATTCATTTTCATTTCGGCTTAGTCCCTTTATTAATCTGGGGTCGCCACAGCGGAATGAACCGCCAACTTATCCAGCATATGTTTTACGCAGCGGATGCCCTTCCAGCTGCAACCCATCTCTGGGAAACATCCATACACACCCATTCACACTCATACACTACGGACAATTTAGTCTACCCAATTCACCTGTACCGCATGTCTTTGGACTTGTGGGGGAAACCGGAGCACCCGGAGGAAACCCACACCAACACAGGGAGAACATGCAAACTCCACACAGAAATGCCAACTGACCCAGCCGAGGCTCGAACCAGCGACCTTCTTGCTGTGAGGCGAACGTGCTACCCACTGCGCCACTGTGAGGCCTTTTACATGAACAGTGTACGGTCAATATTATTAACCCCCTTAAGAATTGTTTTTCCTGTTGGCTACAGAACAAACCACTGTTGTCCAATTACTTGCCTAGTTAACCTAAATAACCTAATTAAGATTCACATTTTTAAATCTTTTTATGTTTACATTTTAAATGCTTTAAGCTGCACTTTAAGCTGAATACTACTATCAAGCCAAATAACTTGTAAAATATTAAGTACTGTTATCATGGGAAAGACAAAAGAAATGAATTAGAAATGGGTTATTAAATCTATTATGTTTAGAAATGTGTTGGGGAAAAAATCTCTCCTTTAAACAGAACTTGGGAAATATTTGTAAAACTATTAAAATTTCACAGAAGGCTAATATATCTGTATTTAACTGTATGTGAAACTACATATTGCTACAGTTTCTGTCTTTGTATGCATGTATGTATATTAACTAATTAAGCATTCTATAATATAATAATGTATGGTGTTGTAAGCAGTATGTACCTCAGCTTGTTTGATCTGTCTGTACTCGAGCTCATCTCTGTATCCTGCTTGCTGAAATCTGTACAGGTTCTCCACCTCACCTGTCCACTGCTTAGCTCTGCTCATAGACTTTGGCTTGGCGTTATTATCCAATAAAACTGCGCACGCCATGCTTTCTGTGTACGATAACAAACACATCACACAGTTATATTCAGCTTTGGAAACAGTGAAGAGCTCAGATGCAAACAAACTAAGTGCTGTCTAAAATGTTCCTCTAAAAATGAACGATTATGTTCAGCTAAATTCATTAAAAACAACATCTTCTTTGCCATATAAGTGAAATTACTAAACCCACACACAAGAGCCTGAGAAAAATGATTGTTTAAGAGGAAAACAGACGGCACTTCAAATAACGTTACACCTTAACCACCGATTCAGTGTTGGTAAGTTACAAAATCACATAAAGCAGCCTTCATGCAACGTCATGCACAAAACATTCACCACTAACAAATAATTCTGACTTTACAAATCATCTTATTTACACTCAACATGCCCTATACTATAATATTAGTCTAGATTTCTATCAACAATAATGGTTTAATGCGTACTTACGTCGACTGTGTGATTAAAAAGCTGACTTGTCAATAATATCCTCGTGTTAGGCGTCACTGTAACTTAGCAACAGAATTAAAATGGCCAGTCATAAACAAACCCGGAATTACACAGCTCGGCTGGACAGTCAACATGGTGCTTTCCTAAAGCTACGCTAGAAGAAACGAGCTGAATGTGCTCATTTATTTCCAAAAACTAAGTATATATATTTTGCGTCTGTTTACTATTTTAGTGTATGCGGATTTACTTTGGCTTGTCGAATTATTTTTTGTAATGAGTCTATAGTCCTCTAGATGGCGCTGTAGTATCTCCACTATCAGGTTACAGATGTTTATTTCCGTCTCACGTCATTTTGCAGCGCGATGCCAACAGGAGGACAGGACAGATGCCGGGCTCTGGGTTTCCAGCACAGAGAGAGCTTATCCGATGATGTCCTGAAGATTTACCTGCCTTTTTTGAGTGTTTAATCAGCCTTTCAGCATGAGCTCTTTCGCCGGCCGTATGAAGGAGTATCCCAGCATCTCCCTGGACCGCTTTGACAGGGAGAATCTGCACGCCAGAGCTTATTTCCTCTCTCACTGCCATAAAGGTGCATTTACAACTGACATTACATTACCTGAGGACTCCACAGACAGAGTGAAAGGATACTGTGGTTTGCTTACACTTTTGTGACATATACTTGTTTAACAGATCACATGAAAGGGTTGAAAGGACCTTTACTGAAGAGAAAACTCAAGTTCAGGTCAGTGATGCTTTACGTGTTTATAAGCTTTATAAATAAGAGTTTAATGCTTGTACATGTTTACAAACTTTAATAGAGTTTATAAATAAAGGTTAATGTAGAGTTCAGTTCTTGTACATGTTTATAAACTTTACATGTTTCTTTAATACATGCTTATAAACTAATAATAAAGTTAATAGTCGTCGAGGTCAATTTCAAGTTCACACATTGGTTTTTAAACCAATAATAGTAAATAAAAGTTCAGAGTACAAATACTTGTATATTTCTATATTATAGCGTTAATATGCAGAATTGTAAATGTGATATGTAGTGTATATATTCGAGTATATGCATATTGTGTCTTAAATATATTAAATTGGAAAATATAAAATAATCATTGACAAACATTTCCTTTCCTAGTTTAACAGTCAAGCTGTACTGCTCATACGTCACCCAGGAGCTTCTGCTTAGTAACCCAAGATATGCATTCTGGGTAGATCATATCGTAAGTGTTTCTCTCAGTTATGTAACTTTCAGTTAAGGTCATTTTGTTAACCTGACTCAACAACCTTTGTCTTAAATACCAGGTCCCTTTGGAACTGGATAGTCCAACCAGCATATCTCTAATAGATGAAAGCACAGGAGAGGTGTGTGTGTGTGTGTGTGTGTGTGTTCTACTTTTCTCTTTTGACTGTTTCTGAGTTGATCTGAAATGGTGAGTATTTTCTCTTCAGACAGAGGATGTGGTGGTTACTCTGCTTTCAGCGGGACACTGTCCAGGATCAGTCATGTAAGAAATCTCTGCCAACATAAGAGCTTAAAGGGATAGTTCACGCAAAAATTACAATTGACTCACCGCAATGGGTTTACACAAGAGGACATTATGAAACATTTTTAAATCAGCAGTCACCAATAATAGGGAAAAAATATTACAGAAGTCAGTGGTTACCTGGTTTTCAACATTCTTCAAAATATCTTCTTTTGCGTTTACATAATTATAAATATATTTATGAGTGAACTATCCCTTTCATTACTCAGTTTTGATTTATTACGGACAGGTTTCTCTTCGAGGGTGCAAAGGGAACCGTGCTTTACACAGGAGACTTCAGACTGGCTGTCGGAGATGCAGCGAGAATGGAGTACTTGCACTCTGGAGACAGGTATTCAGATATAGATTTCAAAAAGTATGCCACATTTTGTAGATAATAATAATATAACACAAGTGTCCATTCTGCAGGGTAAAGGACATTCAGAGCGTGTACATCGACACCACATTCTTCGATCCCAAGTACTATCAGATCCCTAGCAGGGTACACACACACACACACACACACTCACCTGTTTATAATCACACAACTGCTGGATGTTTCCATAAAGGTGTTGTTGTGCCATTTTAGGAGGCTTGTTTGACTGGGATACAGCAGCTGGTCCAGGACTGGATCTGTCAGAGTCCGTATCACGTTGTTTGGTTAAACTGTAAGGCAGCGTATGGTTACGAGTACCTTTTTACCAACTTGGGACAGGAGTTCAGTTCACAGGTCAGAGATTGTGTTTTTACTTTAGTGCTTTCTGCATTTGTGTTAAAAATTAACACCGTTTCTTTGCTACAGATACATGTGAACAGCTTGGACATGTTTAAAAAAATGCCTGAAATTCTGTGTCATGTGACCACCAACCGTGCAACGCAGATCCACGCTTGTCGCCACCCGAAGGTTTGCTGGGTTTTTCTGTATAGTTGTGAATGAGTCAGTGTAGATGTAGATCACAGATGTGCTGTTTTTCCACAGGATGAGGAGTTCTTCAGAGCGAACAGGTTACCCTGCGGCTCTACGGCTCCAGATGGCATTCCTCTGAACATCATCAGCATCAAACCCTCCACGATATGGTTTGGAGAACGGACCAGAAAGACTTCGGTTGTCGTCAAGTTAGTCACGATGGAGCAATAATAAAATGTTCATATTCATGATTTAAAAAAAAAAAAAGAATAAGATTAAGGTGTTATAATAAATTAATAAACTGTTAATTACACAATAATTTGTTAAGATTAAAGCCACTTAAAACTGCAAGCACATTTACAGATCAAAAATCTAAAAAAGCTGCATAAATTGCACAAAGTTAAAAAAGTTTTTTTAAAATATAATATTAAATGTTATCATTTATTTTATACAAGTATTTGCAATTATGCCACCATTTTACATTGCATTTATTTATTTTTATTTGATATACAATTGTCTATATAAAGTAAATGTATATTTTTAACACATGCATGCATGTATATAACTGATATATTTACTCAATATAAATAAACATTAACATACACACACGTCTAAATTATTGTATCATCTAATTATATTAAATTCTTATATAAAATATGCACTGTGTCTTTTTTAGGATGGGTAGCAGTTCCTACAGGGCATGCTTTTCTTTTCATTCCTCATACTTGGAGGTAAAAAAATGCCGGCTTTTAATTATATTCTTATTACATGATACAAACATGAGTATATAGTAAGCCCATGCTTATTTCCTGTGATTAGGTTAAGGACTTCCTGACCTACATCTGTCCTGTTAACATCTACCCTAATGTCATTCCTTTGGGCAAGACCGTGGAGGAGCTCACAGAGCTGTAAGAACTGAACTTTCTTTTGTACAGTATTATATCATCTAGTTACAATAACTTACAGAGTTTTTAAATTCAGGTTGAAACCACTGTGTAGAAAATATTGTGGACGAGAGGAGATTGTCTACAAACCACTCGGGGCTCTCAAGAGAACCAGAAAGAGACGCACATCAGAAGGTAAGAGTAGTTTTGTCCTCCAAAACAAACAATAAATTCAGTCTTCAGTTATTCCAGTCTAACTTCCTGCACAAATCAAGGCCAAAAAGATTTATAATTAATTTTCATAACGTTAGGCTTGAAATGATACAGTAAAACTGACACAGTCATTACTGTTCATATCATAAGTGCACAGGAAGCCCCTTGAGCTGAAATTCAGATATGGTAAGGGGCGTTTGATCACGACAGACTTGGCCTTTCAACCAATCAGAGCAGAGTAGGCTCCCTGGAAGATCCTTATTGGCCTATGCATCTAAATACACAAAAAAGCAACTCCTCTGTAAACTCTGTTTACATAAAAAAAAACAATGGAGAACTACATTCACAATGGAGAAATGCATTCTGTGTGAACGGCCCCTTAAGCTGCTTCAGACACAGAGAAAAAAAAAAGAGGCTGCAGTGTGTTTTGAGGAGAATGTGTGTTTTTTACTTTGAATGCTTGTAAACCTATTTTAAGACACTTGAAAACTAATCTAGCAATCTTTAAAATGGTTAATATTTGCTTTTTTAATTCCATTAAGGCTCAGACAGTGATGGTGACCTGTTTGAGGAGGTTTCAACAGCTCCGAGGCGACGCAAGATAACAGTGACTGACCTGACCACAGTTGCCATAAGTGTACGACCTCACAGTGTTAATGCAGACTCTCACGATAATGACCAAACATATTCCCTCATAAAGCTTTGTCCTTCTGCACACACATCCAACTATATGGACTGCACTGAATCAAACGACGATGATGATGATGAAGATGCAGCTGAACAAAATCCTGCTGTCGCTCCTCCTCCATCTTCCCACACTCATTCAGACTCCACACAAACCACTTCTACTCAGCCCTGTTGGGAAAAGTTCTTCAAGGCAGAAGTGGTTCTGACAGACGAGAGTGAGTTGGAGAACAGTCAGAACACACAAACGCTCTCCACTGAAAACACAACGTCTCAATCGCCAGAGCTGTTTCAGGATGAAGATGAAGACAGCTCCGTTCACATGAGCTCCTCTCAGTCCACTCATATATCAGATGCAGGGACCGAAAGCCTGAGCCAAGTAGACACGGTCATAGTTCAAGAGGACAACAGTAAGGCCTGTAACCTCCAACACAAGACTGAAGAACCAGTGGAGCTGAAATCAGACTCACAGGTCTCATCTGACTTTGAGCTTCCACCAACTCCAGGATCTAAAGTCCCACAGCCTGAAGACCTGAAGGACCTGTACATGAAGTTGGCAGCAGGAGAGGACGTGGTCCTAAGACGGATTTGAGTATTATTCTTTTTTGGTTTGTTAGACCAGTGTTTCCCAACCCTGTTTCTGAAGGCACACCAACAGTACCCATTTCAGCCTCTCCCAAGTCAAACACACCTGAATCTACTCATCAGAACATTAGAAGAGACTCCTGAAGTTTATGGGTCAGATAAGAGAGACATCCTAAATATGTTCTGTTGGTGTGCCTCCAGGAACAGGCTTGGGAAACACTGTGTTAGACTACAGTTTACCTCATGCAGTTTTGTACCTTTTGCAGTTTTGTAAAAGCTCAGTGCTTTAAGCCAATTAATTAAAGCTCTCAAGAAAATGTTTACAGTCGTTTGATGAAGTAAGAGATGAAGAAAATGTGGTTTTATTGACCTTATTCTACGATGCGAATGTGCGCTCGTTTTAGAACTTCTGATTCAGTTGCTTATGGGAAAATGACTAGCAATAATAAATGTCAGAAAACAGTCAAACTACTTGCTCTACAAACAAACGTGTTCATGACGTTACAGACAAAGTAGAATAATATAATGAGAAATCATCAGTTTGCATCATCAAACAGCATAACGAGCTGTTTTTAACGCCTAAAAATGACTGGAAGTGAATGAGACCGGAAGTCTCGAGCCAAATAGATTGAAATGGTTGCGCCCGCTCGTACATCAAGTATAAGGTCAGTAAAGCTGAAATAAAATATATAGTAGCTGAGAAATAGTTTTACTTAAATTACTAAACTGGTTATTTGTAGTTATTGTAACAATCCTAAAGTAAGTCAAGCTCAGAGTTGTATACAAATTATAACTCAGAATTTTGAGCCTGAATACAACATGAACAATCTTTTAAACGTGCAATTTGGAGCAGAAGTGAATGCACTGGAAATAAACTTGTGGTTTGTGCTCTGTGATCTTTATTGCGTGCTACTGCAGTTACGGATGACAAACACCAAACTGCTTAAAAAGCTGATAATTCTGCACCTGCTCGATGTGACGGCACCCAGATCAGTGTCAGTGAAGCACACACAAAACCACCAGCAGCTGCTTCTCCATCTCCACATCACTCCAACAATGTTGTGCATGCTTTCAGTGGCATCAGTAAACTACACACACTTCCTAAAATCCTCCAATGATTTGGCCTGTGCCATTAACACATGACTACTGCAATGAAGGCACGTCATCTAGAATAAACCAGCAGATCACAAACAACAGAACATGATGACTGCTAGTAAAAAAAATGCAAGAGTATACAAACTGAATAATAGAACAAATACTGCCCATATTTACTTACTCGCATGCTCAATTTTTATGATCTGAAATAGGACAAAAAAAAGTATCTGGTCCAGCTTTGTTTGGTCAGTGTAAGCACAAAAGCTGAATTTTCATTGTGTGTTTCAAACAAACAGACTTGGATCAACACGAGCATAAATAAGTGTTCTTTGTGTGTGAGCTGTTGCTTTACATGAACATGAGCTTGTGTGCTTGAGTTAAAGGTGAAACCTCAAACAGCATGAGATGTTTGCTGTGTCAGGTGTTTACTGTATGGAATAACGTTGTCCTGATTGAAGGTTAAGACGCTGCCGCAGCTGTTTCAATGGTGATGGCCTCAGATCTGCCGCTGCCTTGCTCTGTGCACGTCACATGGAGTGAACCGTCCCTGAAATAACGCACACACATCAGTAACGGTTTACATACAGAGAGAGGCTTTATGACTGTGGATATTATTATGATTATGGTGCATAATACAAGCAACAAACAATAGTTTTCTGTCTAGACTGAAAGCAAAAATCATGCATAAGACAACTGTCAATATTTGATGTTGAATAATGCACCACTGATTGGAGGGTTTTTTTGAAAGCACAAATTATTTTATGCCAATCAAGGCTAAATTGATTTATTCAAATATGCAACAGTAATAATATTGAAACCTAAATAGCAGTTTTCCATTTTTAAAATTACTGAAATTACTCCTGTGATTCAACCATGCATTTTTCGCATTATTACTTCAGCATCACATGATCCTTCAGAAATCATTCAAATATGCACATTTCTTTTATTATTAATCCTTGTGCGACAATTAAAACAAATATTACACAGCCTGCCAAATGTACACAGACCCTTCATTTCTTTCATTACCTCTTCATAGTCAGCACTGTGACGATGTCATGCAGCTCCTCTTTGGGTTCCAGGTCTCCAAGTACAATCTAGAAAAGCCAACCACAGTCATATTCAAAGCTAATAATCTTCAAGTGAAATCAGATTAAATGCACAACACAGTCTTCATCTTCACAAAATCAAAATGTGCATTAAGATTTTGGACGGACCTGTGCGATTGGCTGCTGTGCCTGGAAGAGCTGGAGCCGCACTGACGACAGACTGCCAGGACCCTGCAGTGTGTGCTGGCGGCGGGCGGGCAGAGGAGTGCCAGACGGAAACAAAACAGTGAAAACCTCCAGCCCAGAGTCATCCACTTCCTGAAATGCCAACATTGCAAAGGGAGATCTTTACTTTTTTTAAAACTGAATTAGCTGGTAGGAACTTTCTTATTATTATTTATTTTTTTATTGCAGAATTGAACAGGATCATGCAAACAACAGCAAAAAAAAAAAGAGAAAGAATATAATAATTATAATATTAATAAAGAAAAAAATGGATACAAAAAAACAAATGCTGGTATGAAGTACAACAAGCTTCTTCCTGAGTTTGTGACATCACCAACCCTAAAATTTAAATAAACCACGCCCCCTGGACGTGATGTTTCCTTTATCATGCACTTTAGCCAATCAGAACAAACTGTGCCAGGTGACCAATCAGAGCCCATTGTGTATTTCTGATGGAGAATGGGCTCACAATTGTCTTTGTATAAGGAAGTCATCAATAGAATGTTTTTAGGAGAATAAAATATGTCAGAAAAATAAAAACAAAGCTTGACCACATTATAGAGAAGCCAATATACAAAAATCAAGCCTTCAATAATCCTATATAATCATTAAACAGTGCACTCAATTTCATGAAATATCTCCCTACTTTAAGAGTGATGTCGCTGGCACAGCAGTCCACAGTGATGGAGTCTTCGCCCAGAGCCAGACTGTCTTTTCCCACCAGGATTCCTGCCTGCATGGCAGCGCCGATCGGAATCACCTCATCCGGCGGGATGGAGTTCAGCAGCTCCACGTCTGGGAACAAATCCCTGATCATCTGCTGCAGCTTTGGGATACGAGCTGATCCTCCACATAAAACCACCTAAGAACGGCAGCAAAGCGTTCAGTTTAATCTCAGGGTACTAAGTCTACTAACTGGGCAGAAATCTTTGTTTCAGAAGCCTTTAACCCAAAAGTCAAAACAGTCAGTTTAATCTCAGGGGACAAATAATATAAATATAATCAGATATATAACCAGAAAATATTATCTAAGAGAATATAATCAGAAAAAAACAAAAACTTAAGTCTACTATTTGGTCAGAAATCTTTGTTTCAGATGCCTCCAACTCACAAGTCAAAATACTACATGATGAAAAATATCAGAGAATTTCTGAATGGTCATACAGTATGTTATATTGTTAATTCTTTTAAAAATAAACTTTACAATTGAAACATGCATCATCTGATTAAAATGGTAAAAAATCTATAGCAATAAAAAACAGTTATTGTTTATTTTCTATTTATAAATTGAAAGTTTTGGTAATTAAGAAAACAATATAGTTCCGTTATTTTAGGCTTAAGTTCAGCTACATAAATTGAGATGTTTTTTAGCAGCTACCTGAAATAAAATAACAAATGTTCAGCCAAAATTTATAGTAACAAAACTATTTTATTTACAGCTCCTTCTGCTGATCACTGACTTGCATTTAAAGAAAAAAACAGTCTTACCTTGTTGACATCAGAGGTGGACAGGTTTACTTGCTCCAGGAGACTTTTCATTGGCTGGATGCATTTATTAAACAGGCTGGAGCAGATGAGCTCAAAACGGGCTCTAGAACACAAGCATAAATAAACAGTTAAAGTCAGAATTATCAGCCCTCCTGAATTATTAGCTAGATTTTACTAGATATTTCTCAAGATACTAGTATTCAGCTTAAAGCGACATTTAAAGGTTTAACTAGGTTAATTAGGCAGGTTAAGATAATAAGGCTAGTCACTGTATAATAGTGGTTTGTTCTGTAGACAATCAATGAAAAATATTGCTTAAGGGGGCGAATAATATTTACCTTAAAATGGTTTTAAAATATTTAAAACTGCTTTTATTCTAGCCGAAATAAAACAAATAAGACTTTCTCCAGAAGAAAAAATATTATAGGAAATACTGTGAAAAATTCCTTGCTCTGTTAAATATCATTCGGGAAATATTTGAAAAATATAAATATTTGAAAATTCACCAGAAGGCTAATAATTTTGACTTCTACTGTATATATATGACACACAGAAGAGCAACACGTCTCCTCTACAATACTGATTTACCTGAAGCTTTGGCTCACCTGGACACGTTGCACTCAAAATCCATGCCGTCGTAAAGTGAGTCCACGAAGCAGTTTGCGCTGCCCAAAGTGGAGAGAGTGTGTTTGGCCACATCAGCGCTGTTCATCAGCTTCAGCATCGCTCGCGGGTTACCACTCACATCCTGCTTAAAAGTCCTGCAGGACGAAAGAGGAGCTCACAATCAAACAATCAATATCAACCTTCATTTATATAGCACCTTACTACAACCAAAGTGCTTTACACCAGTAAAAACAAATTATACAACACAACTAAAAAGCAAACAAAGCAAAAACAATACAAGAAATATCAATAAAATACAGCAAAACATTAATCATTTTCATTAAGAAACAGCCTCTCTTCGTGTTTCAGTTGAGATTACATCAATCATTGAATAAAAATGCTCATTTCAAAGCACTTCACTAGACTTTTAAGGGTATAGGGGGTGATTTCGGATACTTGTTTGTCAAATAAGAGAGACAAACTAACAAATTCAAAATGAACAATAACACATTTACAACATTTAATAACACACTGACTTCTTGAACTCTGCGGCGAGGTGTTGTGCAAGCTCCTGTGTGAAGCTCTCTCCTCCGGTCTGGTGGTCCGTCTGTGTGGCGAGAACACGGTAAACCCCGCTGTTCACCTCCAGCACGGTGACGCTGAGCGATGTGCCGCCCAGTTTATACACCAGAACATGACTGCGATTGAAGATATAAAAGAGCATGAGGACTCTGAGGAGCTAAAGCACAGTTCATTACGAATCTTTTGTCCATATAACTTGTATCTAGGCCTGTCACAATCATCAATATATGGACTTATCGCACAACACATGGACATGACCTCAATCATTTTTGGTGATGCAATATATATCGCCCACACATAAAAAACTATTCTAGCAACATTTTAGCTTGGAGGTGTCAGTATGGTGAAAAAAACACTATAGTATTTACTATAAATTACTACATTAGTATATGTAGGTGTCTGACAACTGAAAATAGATCTGGTAGCAGATATCGCAGCCTCTGTTACTTTTTACCTTGCACTTTTTTGTTAACATTTATTATTATTTGGTTAGGATATGCGTTTTCACATTCTCATTCCAATGCCTAACTATTAACATGACTATAAGTAAATTAAATGCTCTTAACTCTTATGTGTTCCTCAGAAGAGTGTTCTTGCATTAGGATGCTATTATATTGTCATTCTGGCATTATATAATGAGTGGCATGATATCATCTTAAAATGACAATAATACTGTTTACCGCAATATATTTTGGTGCAATATCTCGTACAACAAATAACAGATATCGTGACAGGCCTACTTGTATCACCTGCTATTAATTGACCATTGTTTTGATACCTTATATTGTATGTGTATGTAGATGCATTTATTTATTTCTATACTTGTCATTTTTATTATGTTTTGTTTTTTAACATTGTGTAGTTTTCATTATAACATGTTAAAAGTTTTTTAAAAATTAATAAAGACGATACAAATAAAGATACAAAAACTCTACCTTTTCCCCAGCGGTGAGTCCTGGCCGATGTCATAAGCTAGAAGAGCAGCGGAGGGTTCGTGAATCAGCCGTAACACATTGAACCCGGCGCTTTCTGCAGCTTGCCTAAAACACACAACAAACTTATAGTGTTTTCTTTTACATCACTATTTGGTCAGGTATCTGCATGCATGGCAATGGGTTATATTATACATAGGCAAGTGTTTTGCAGCCACCAATTAATCACCAATGTAACTGCTGTCAGGAGCAGCAGGCGAGTGCAGAAACTCCATCAAAAATACTGTGGTAAAATAAATGTCTATATTTTAAAGACATTGCACAGAAAAATGGAATTTAATGCAGTGCTTCTTTAACTAGACTGAGACCCATTTTATATCATATCTCGATAGGGCAGTGAAGATCATTGATTTTTAAAGAAACCAGATCTTAAATGAGGTGCATGAAGATACTCGCGTGCAAACAATACTGCATACATTGTTCTGCTTATTTACGTTTGTGTTTAACATCATGCCGACTTCTATAGTTATTTTCATGATGAGAATTGTGTTGTATTTTTTTGGCAATATTCAATTCATCTGTATTTCTAAAGTGCTTTTTATAATGAGGAAAAATGTATGAGCAGCTTAACACAGATAAAGAGGTTTTTCAGCAGAAGTTGTCATAGTTTGGTAAACCTAGAGAGCAGTGAATAGGAGACTACCACAAATACTTTTTTTGCATTCCTATTTGCTGAAATATTAAAGAATAACTCCACTATAGTGTTTTCACGAATTTCAAAGAATTTGGGAGACTGATAATGGCATCCAGACGAGTGAACATCAAATTTACGCTGCATTAGAAACAATAAGCTGAAATTAGTGTTTTGTTTTTTGTAATTTGATGCAAAGATGATATAATACAAAGTATAGCTTTTTAAAATGTACATACATTTTTTTAAGAAATCTGAATATTATAAACTTTCAAGCACTTATGATGAGCATTAAACACATCATCACAGTCTTGTGAAAAGTATATTTCAAATAAAAAAATTTCCCAGAAAAATCAGGCAGGGATGAGTAGTGTAGAATGCTGGTGTAGTTAAATTGAAACTGCTTCAGATCAGTTTACTATAAATGTCACTGTGTAAGTTCAGATCAGTGTAATGCAAACATCCCTGCTGAAATACGATTCACTGAATCCCATTAACTTTGCTGATGCGCAGAATCAAACTTCACCAATTGACAGAAGTGAAGAAAAATAAACACTTTGGGAGATACAAGGGGTTTCAGTACATACCGGAGTGCATTCTTCTGCATCTCGCCAAACTCAAAAGGCACAGTTATGACAGCATCTTTCACATCCGAACCCAAGGCTGACTGGGCCGTTTCTGCAGGGAACATGAAATGATCGTCAGTGGCTCACGTCAGGCAAACTACGAAAAGGAATAAAAGATTACAATACCTTTCATTTTATGGAAGATCAATTTAGCGACGTCTTCAGGTGACACATATTTGGTCGTCTCTCCTGTGTCGATTTCATATCTGGGAAGGTCACTCTTGTTGACAACCTAAGAATGAGTTAGAAATGATCAGGTGTTGTAGTTTTTGCCTTTGTCCCCTCATTTATTTAACATTTTGAAACTAAACCATATATTTCATCCTCTCTTTTAAAACTTAATTATTTCATGCCTTTATTCCTGGTCAAAACATATTCAAATGCTTGATGAGGGTTAAAAACTGTATGTACTTACAACACATTTGCTTTCATCTTTGTGTGCTTGTGCATCTGGGTCATCATAGCTGTCAAGTAAATGCCATTGTTTTGTAATAAATCAATTGCTAATAATTAGATTGTAAAAACGTAATGCAGTCATTTATCTACAACATATTATGTAATAGCTCAATTATTGCACGCTTTGGTGAATATGAAAATATCCTCAATTGTTTTTGGCGCAAACATAAACATGCACCTACCATCTACCCAGGATCTGCTTCACTTTAACAACGGTGTTGGCAGCATTTCGTATTCTTCCCTGCTTTGCAGCGATTCCCACTATCTAGAAAATAAATGAAATAAAAGCATCAGATCAGAACAAGCACTGACTGTCTCACTTGATTTAACTTTAAACGAATTGTAAAATGTACATTAATGTTTTTAATAATTAAAAAGAGGTATTTTATTACATGATTATTGCTAATTAATTAAGCTATTGCATACAAAAACATCCAATTAAACTCAGAGATTTTATCATTCATCTGTGATGTGCTTTCCTATTAGAGAATGAGTCAGAAGTTATATTATTATGTTTATGTTTATATTATATTATGTTTATGGTATTATACATTTAACTCACAAGGGAAATAATAAAAAGTGCAAAGCCAAAAACACAACAAAGCAAAAACATACAAACAAAAAACACAGACACGACTGTTTCACATCAGTTATTAATCTAAATGCTCTGTTTTGGGATGAGCTGTGTAGTCATTATGATGGATGAATGAATGAATGAATGAATGAATGAATGAACGTCACATCTGTCCATGTGCATGCTGGGTAAATTACCTGTTCAGTGTCTCTGTAGGCCACCACAGCTGGAGTGACTCTGTCTCCTGCATCATTGGCTACAACATCTGCTCGTCCATCCTAATGTGAAAACATTTATTAAAACACGTTTGTGTATCTGCTGTGTTTTGTCTGCCTCGCCGTCTTATTCTGCACCACAAATAAGTTATAAATGACATTTAAATACATTGTCAACATATTCGAGTCTATTAAGTGAAGCAAAATTATTTATGTTTGAAAAATTCACCTTAAATACAGCGACACAGGCACATGTGTATCCAAAGTGCACTCCGATGGCAGCCATGCTTTCGATGAACTCTACCGGAAGCCGGTATGCGTATGCAAATGAACGGGTGGATTTTGGGACGCCTTCAAAAGACAGGCAGTACTGTTAGCCAATCAGCGCGCGACCGTAATGACAGCGTAGACAACGTCTGATTTGGAAACCGATGAAAGCGACGCCAGAGGGCGGTGCATACTGGGTGATGAAGTTCCCTTGAAAGTGCGCACGAGCGCATTTTTAAGCGCACAAAATCATGTCTTTAACCAGCTCCTTTTCCATTCAGTTGCTTTTGCTTTTATGTTTTGTTTTATTGTCAGTTACTGACGCAGAAGAGTGCGAAGGTGAGGTTGGTCGGCTTGGTTTTTAAAGCGCATGAGCCACTGAGTTTAAAAATAGTCACCTGAAGTATGCTGGGTTATTTTGCACAAGTGCATGAGTGTTTTCACATAGTGAATATAAGATATTCACTGAATGAAGTCATTATTTAGCAGGCGAGTCCAGTTGCTTTGGCTTGCATTTTGAAAATGTTTTACTATAAAATTAAAAACATTAATTATTTAAAAATAAATCTATATTTGAGAAAGTATGTGTGTGTGTGTGTGTGTGTGTGTGTGTGTGTGTGTGTATGTATGTATGTATGTATGTATGTATGTAT
>CAIGQW010000596.1:13927311-13939869 GCA_903798125.1 Danio choprae
TGTGTGTGTGTGTGTGTGTGTGTGTGTGTGTGTGTGTGGTGTTAATAGTTTGTCACTATGCATGTCTGTTATCTCCCACAAATTTACATGGTTTTACATTATAAGCATGGAGATTTTCTCAGATTTCTAAAATTGGTTTAGAATATTACAACAATAGGTCCCAGGTTAATATTGGGTGTCTTTAACTACAATGTAGTTGCAAAAAAAATGTAATTGTTAGGTGCAATGCCCTTATTGTGCTTATGTTGTACTCCCCTTTTGTTGCTAGTGAGGTGGGATGTGGTTAAGGTTAGTGACAGTTTAATTACAGGTGTTATCCTAGGAATGTACTCAAATATGCGCACAATAATTGCATTGTATCAAACGATTAATTTAAATGTTAATACATAGTACTTAAAGACAGTTCATATAAAGCGGGTCCCAACATTACAGTAATATACACTGAAAGAAATTGATTTACTCAATTTTTTAAGGTAAATGTTTGCAAACAATTTATTTGAGCTGATTTAAACAAGCAAATTAAGTTTAACAGGTTTTGTTTAAATTCAGCCCATATAAATGTAGTAAATCAATTGAATATTTTTTTCAGTGTAGCTCTGTGTGTTTTTATGTTGTGGTATGCATAACTTTGTCCCTGTCTTTTTATAAAAGTGCCTTTCAGGGAGACCCCTTCTTATTCGTCTCGGCGGCGTGCGGTCTGTGTGTCTCCACGTCGCTCTCTGATGCGATCGGCCAGTGATAACGCTTTGGATGAGAGTTTGCCGGCTCCCTCTCCAGCCCCCTCCCTGCGAAGCCTGCCACCCTTAGAGCCTGACGACACGGCCCCGTCCCAGCGGAGCCCGCAGGCTGCTCACACACACACGCGCAGCCTCAGGAGACACACACGCTCTGGAGGACACCTCAGGTGACGAGAGATGCTCCTCCAAAAATATTTGTGTACATTGAAAAATAAATTATTCATTAGATTTATTAACAAAAATTTTTAAGGTAAGTGGTTAAAAAAACTATTTATATGGGCTGAACTTAAACAAACTAATTAAATCTAGTAATGTAATCTAGTAACTTCATTTGTTTGTTTAAATTTAGTCCATATAAACTGTTTGCAGCCACTTACCTTTAAAAAAATGTAGTGTTTGTCAGTGCCACATCATATTTTTCTGTTAAATCCAAGCTGATTTGAATGCAACTTCCAGATTAAAACTGTTTAATTTAGCCTATTCTTATTTAATTTTTTGGTTTTAATTTAAAATGAATTAATTAGATCATATAGAGATATAATGTCTCTAGAATTATTATGATTCTGTCAACATCTAATGTTAGAGAATAATAATATTAATATTGATCATAATTAAAATTATGTTTACTAACAAGGTTCAGGAGGAGCCCGAGCAGGTAATCAGTCAACTCGGCACAGGTGTAAACCATTCAGTTGATCATATTAATCAGCACTTAATCAGCCCCCCCCCAATCTTAAGAAGTTTTCTGGCATCCCTCCTCCACCCCCATTTAGTCTATTCATCATATAAAAAAAACCTCTGAGCCCTCCTCTAAGTCAGCACGCCAAAATTCATCAATTAAGATTAGATGTAAGGGTGAACTCGTGAAATAATGTTTGATTACCTGACATTGACCTCATGGCTGGTTGTTAATGTGTCCGCAGCCCTGGCAGTCCTGTACAGAGAGAGCCGAGTCCTCCTGCCGTGCCTCGAGGGCCTAAGCGGCGGCTGTACAGTGCGGTGCCTGGGCGAACCTTCATCGCCATCAACTCCCACACTCCACAGGGCGAGGGTGAGATCACACTCAACCGAGGAGAGAGGGTCAAAGGTCAGTCAGTCACCCTTTCTGTGGGAGAAGAGGCAATAAGGTCACATTACATTCATGCTGCAATCAGTGACATTCTGAATGAGAGTTTCATCTACTATTTAAACCCTGTGGACTTTCAAGAATTAAACAATATAAAAGTTCTCCTTTGACTTTGATTGCTGACAACGTTTAGTAGTTAATATACATGCAAAGGATTTTTAACCTCCTTATGAACATTGTGGAATAATAAATGGGATAATTTATTCAACTATTACACACAAAATGTTAAAAACTATATGTTTTTCAAAGGAATTTGATGCATTTATTGAAAATTATGCTTCATTTCAACTTGATTTTGTTTTCATAGCTCATATTTCATGTTCTGCACAGACACTGCTGTGCCTACTGTTTAAATTAGTGTAGGAACTGATTTTCACGCAAATATTTGGTGGTTTAACAGGTCAAATGTTTATGAATATATAAAAGTCTTAAGATTTCAATTGTAATGGTTGTTTTTCATAAAACTGTAAGATTGTGGGACTGTAACATTGGTAAAGCAATAATATTTATTCATAAAACCATATTGTAAAGTAGCAAAACTAAACGAAAAAGACTCGGTAATTATTAGTTAGTCACTCAACAGTTATTATATGATCTAATATGAAATAACAAACAAAACTAGCTACAAAAACTAATCTGAGGGTGAAAAATCATTTAAAGCCAGCATTTAACAATTTGTACATGTCTCCACCAGTGCTAAGCATAGGTGAAGGAGGATTCTGGGAAGGCTCAGTAAAAGGACGGACTGGCTGGTTTCCTGCTCACTGTGTAGAGGAAGTCCAGATGAGACAGTATGACCCACGACTCGGTCAGTGCACATACACACACACACACACACACGCATTTATAGTAGAGCTGCACAAAATATCGATATAAGGTTAGAAAACCCTTAAGCACTGTTTATTTCACTTTTATTTTTGCTCTATTATATTTATCTATGCTTAAATCCTAACCCTAACCATTACTTACATACTTTTAGTTTGTTTATTATATTTCATTCACATGATTCTCTCCCCTACAAAATTATGATAATCAATCTAAGTTAATGAAGTCATCTGGTGAAATTGTATTCATATTGCAATATATATTGCGGAAAAATAAAATATCGCAATGTCAGATTTTTCCAAAATGCTAATTCAGAGTATGCACAAAAGCATAATATTAAAGTATTCTGCTGTATAACATTCAGATGTCATTGTTATTGATGTGGCCCGTTTCTCAGAAACAAGAGAGGACCGGACCAAGAGACTATTCAGGCACTACACTGTTGGCTCCTACGACAACTATACCTCTTACAGGTACTGTATACACTAGACAGTACATAAATTGAGCTGCATATTTTGAAAATGCCATAGATCATCTAGTCTTTCTGAGAATTTCTGTGTTTTTTGCCATGCATGCTATTAAAATAATTTGAGTAGAGGTACTATGTTTTTACAATCTTGATATTTATTCTGATTATTCTGAGTGTGGGATTCTGGAAGTGCAGCACATCTGACTATTGACTTCTGTAAATGCACAGTGATTATGTTATAGAAGAAAAAAGTGCAACGTTGCAAAAGAGAGACAGCGAAGGGTTCGGCTTTGTGCTTCGGGGAGCTAAAGGTCTGAAATGCACACATGCACATGAGAGTGAATGTAATCCTCAAACTGCGCAGATGCTGTAAATAGATGGTTTCTCTTATTAGCCGAGACGCCCATAGAGGAGTTCACACCTACGCCTGCTTTTCCTGCATTGCAATACTTGGAATCAGTGGACCTGGAGGGAGTGGCGTGGAGGGCAGGGTTAAGGACAGGGGATTTCCTCATAGAGGTAAAAATCTGTTTAAAGAATCATTTCACCACCACAGAAAGAAACTCAAAAACTGGCCTAAATGAAGGCCCAACAATACTGCAAAGAACTCAAACAAAATCAGGCCAAGGTGAAATTTGTTTGGAGTTTGTTTTAGAAGTTCAAAGACAGTTTAGTTAATTTCAGTGAAATTACCAAAAAACAAAATGGCTTATGACAAAAACTGGAAAAAGAAATTCAATGAGACCCCTGAATAACACTTGGCGTGTTAGTTGTCAATCAATGTTTGTTTTACCTATTTCCTAAAAGAAAAGAAATGTTGCATGGGGACTTATGAATGAGATAATATATTAACATGAGGTCAAGTGCAAGGGGTATTGACTAAATGATTGGAGAAGCCTTTCATATGTTACTGGAGAGAAGTCTGTCACTTGATTAAATTAAATTATTATGATTTTTTTTATAAAGCATGCAAAAATGTTTGTTTGTTTGTTTTTTTTTTGGCCTTTTTGCCTCTATTAGATAGGACAGTAATCAGACAGGAAGCGAAGTGGGAGAGAGAGAGGGGGGAAGGGTCAGGAAATGTCTTTAAGCCGGGTTTTAAACTCGGGACGCCCTAAAGTGATATGGCACCATATGTCGGAGCACTAACCACTAGGCTATTGCACTGACTTGTTGACTTTTTAGACTGACGACTGTTGTTGTGCATCTGCTGGGTTTCTACTTCTGTGTTGAATCTTTCTCTATCTCTCCCCACACCTCTCAGGTAAATGGGGTAAGCGTAGTAAAGGTGGGACATAGGCAGGTGGTATCACTGATTCGGCAAGGCGGAAGTCGGCTGGTAATGAAGGTGGTGTCTGTCACACGCAAACCTGACACTGGAGACGTTGTTCGCAAGAAAGGTTCTTACTCTTAGCTCATTTTATGCATACACAATGCAATTATATTTAACTGGACTTAATGGAACGCCCCTTTTTGTGAAAATAAGCTCATTTTAGAACTCCCCTAGATTTAAACCATTTTTATCATTTTTTTAATCCATTCTGCTGATCTCCGGGTTGGTGGGGGCACATTTAGATCATTAAATTGGATTAGATCATTAGCATCTTGCTTAAAAAAGTGTTTTATTAATTTTGACTATTTGGATTATTTCCAGGTGCTGCATAATAGCATTGAGCCTATTACAACCATAACAGAGCAGCGAAGTTCCTTGATTATTACACCACAACAAGAATAGTTCCTAGCCATATCGGCCTAAAATAGCAACTTTTTGTTTTCCATCAGCCTTAGTAGGCAATATATCTACAGAAGAGTCAAGTTTTAAATAGGAAAATGATCAAAACTCTTTGCAGCAAGATGCTAATGGTAATAAAATGAGCCTAATTTCAAAAAAGTACAGTGTTCCTTTAAATAACTTGAACAATTAGGGACTGCTGCAAAAAGCTGCATTATAAATATTGCATTTCTTGTTCCTTCTGATAATTAATTAGCCCCACCACCTCCCAAGAGAGACCCAAGCACCAGCCTGACCCTGCGCTCAAAAAGCATGACTGCAGAACTGGAGGAGCTGGGTAAGACAGATGCTCATACCAGCAAACAAACAAGGAAACACACACCTTCTTGCATTACGCTAGATCTCAGGTTTAAACAGCTGCTATCATTAAATTTGAGCGCACTATTAAATTTTCCAGCAACACTCTTCATTCAAATTAAAGTCTGTTCTTTCTATGAAAATGATACAGCTATGAAAGGGAGTGTGAATGATTGTGCAGTGATAGCTTTGCTTATTCATTGCTAATGAAAAGTGCACAAATCTATGAGCAGTATCAGGAACTATAGATTTGTCCTTCTTGTCCACAAGCGTCAAGGAGAAGGAGGGGAGGTAAGATATGAAAACACGCCGATGATATCATTTACTGGTTCTATTTTATGGTTAGCATGTGATGTCATGAATGTATTTACCCAACCTTTTTTTAGCTTGTGCTTTTTTTTTGCCTGTGATTGTGAAAATTCATATTCAAAACATAATAGTGTATGTGTTTGTTTTTCATTTGTGGATTGTAGACAAACTATATGTACAGTATGTGTTTTGTGATGTATTTGTGAATGTAAATTTGTTCCTACAGAGAGTGTATATTATAAACATGTGATATATGTACTTGTATTTTCTAGTGCATTTGGTAATTGTGTTTGGTTTTCTGTGATTTGATTAGAGAACGGACCAGAGTACTGCTCAAGAATGTGTATTAAGTGTTTCTGTATATGTGTGCATCTGTGTATCCCTCACAGAGAAGTTGGATGAGATGTTGAGTTCGCCCAAAGAACCGGTAGTAGTGATGAGGCAGCGGCCAGTGGATTCAGACTCCAGAGCAGCCACTGTGAAACAGAGACCAACAAGTCGCCGTATCACACAGGCTGAGATCAGTGTGAGTCTGATACACATAAACACACCATTTAAAAATAAATCAACATAACAAAAATCATATATAAACCATTTAAATATTTTAAAGATGAGTTATAATTATAGCTTATTATTAAAAACATATTTACATAAAATATTCTAAAATAAAATAAATAAATAAATAAATAAAAACACTAATATACAAAGCTTTTGTTATACAGTATATAGCAGTAGGCGATTTGTGTTGTACTGTACAACTACTACACTGTTATGCATCACCACTGTAGTACAGTAAACAAATTTTGCCAGTAAAAGTTTGGCTGTTGATCAGCTTTTGTTTATAATGCACATTGTCTTTAGGTTTAAAAATGGAATTTGCAGTTACTGCATTTTGTGTGTATTTGTTTAATACCTGATTAATCATAAACTGTGATTTGCTTATTGTTCTGATAATAACTGAATTTTTGCCAAAATCTGACCATCTCCGTGTTTTTTTTTTTAGTCTTTGTTAGAGAGACAGGGTTTGCCAATAAGCGAATTGTCCTTGGCTGTAGACAAAAGTCACATGCAGCTGCCTCGGGGGATGTCAAGAACCAAGTCATTTGGTAATGTATCAGTCGGCACATGCATACCCAAATACAAACATTCTCACAAAATTTCCCTTTGTATAAACTAATGACACCTACTGTAAACACTGCTTAAATATAATTATTACCAGCATAACAATCTTGTTTTTTAGGTGCTCCTGAAGATGATAGAATCTCAGCCCTGATTGGAGAGCATCGCTTTCCAAGAAGTTCCTCAATGACCGACAGCTTTAGACAAGATAGCATCCCACCCCCTCCACAGACAGCTCCCCCACCACCTCCAACTCCCTATTTCCTTGATTCAGGGCCACCTCCATCCTTTCTTCCACCTCCGCCCCCTTCTCGTGCTGCCAACCAGAGTCGTTCAAGCTTCCGCCCAGGGGCAGAGCCCAAAATTCATGGCCCAGTCACATCAGATCGTCAGCGAAAAACACGCTCCATGATCATTCTTCAGGACACCAGTCATTTGCCAGTGGAGCCTACCCCTATTACGAGACCGCAAACGCCTACCTCTGGACCGGTTCCTCCAGAGCGTGGTCGTAGGCGTGGACCACCTGTGGAGAATCCGTATGCTAATGTAGGTCGATTAAGTGCTGTCTATACTCCTACCAAGCCCCAGCGTAGAAAGAGCCCACTAGTCAAACAAGGACCAGTTGAGGAGGGAGCTGCTACTCATTCTAGCAGAGACCCTTCTCCATTGGGAGGTTCACGAATTCCTCACAGCAGCCGAGCAGAGCAGTTCCAGCAGCAGGTTCTCTCTGAGCGAGCTAGGATCACACCTCCTGGGGCCCGACGCAGGCCCAGCGTTTTTCTGTCTGTAGAAGGGGGAGCAACAGAGCCACAGACAACTCCATTACTCTCTCAGTCGCACTCAGTGGATGAATTGGCTGAGTTACCTCCACCTGCACCAATGCTCTCTCCTGGCCCACCACCAGGAGGGACGACTTTTATACACCCTCTAACAGGTCGACCACTTGATCCTTCCTCACCTTTAGCACTTGCACTGGCTGCACGAGAACGTGCACTTAGTGGCCGAAATACACCCACTCCTACGCCTTCGCCCACACCTTCGCCCACTCAAGGCAGAGCAGTGGAAAGGCCCGAGACAGAAGGAGGAGCAACACCACCTGCTCCTCTTGAGGCTCCTCCATCTAATTCCTGGAGAGATGATCCGGTCAGCATCACAGAAACGGCAAGCCAGGTGACTAGTGGTAGTCCTGGGTCTGGAAGAAGCCTGGAAGAGGCGCTCGTCCCCCCCGGGGTTCAAAATATCCAATCTGTGCTAATGGATACAGAACATACCCCACCAGCAGTCCCACCCACTCTACCTTCCCCTGCCCCTACTCTTTCCAATCTGACTGCACGAAGTATGACTATGAGTTCAGAGGAGGAAGCGGAGCCCTACACGGTGACACTTCCCCCTGCATTGCTCTCATCCAGTGATGAGGAAACCAGAGAGGAGCTTCGGAAGATAGGCCTGGTTCCACCGCCTCAGCCTTTCGCTAACGGCCTTCTAATTAAAGAAACACCCAAAGCCACTCTAAGCATTTCACCTAGCGGATCACGGCCATCCATTGCTAAGACCTCCTCTGGTAAAGCAAGTGATTCAACAGCAGACTCTGGGGTTGAAGACCCACATATGGAGACCACCAGTACTGTTTCCACAGTCTCCAGCATGTCCACTTTGTCTTCAGAGAGCACGGACTCTGCTCATGCAAGCAAACCACGTTGTGGGGTGGGGCGTGGTCGCCCCGCCCATCTCAGGGACCCACTGCTTAAACAGTCATCAGACAGTGAGCTGCTTCCACACCCACCCAGCACAGGCCCCAGCCGTCCACGCTACCTATTCCAAAGACGCTCCAAACTGTGGGGGGAGGAACCCCGGGCCCAGATGGGTTCATCAGATGAAAGTCGGCCTGCTGCTATGGGGGCAGAGTTGCTTAGCAAAGACACTCATTCACTGGGTGAGGAGCCACCAATGGGAGCACCACTTGACCCTGGCAGGAGATCACCTGTGGGAGGTGCCAGGTAGGAAAGAGCTGCTTAAAACTGTGCCAACTTTAGCAAGCACACGCACACCTGCATGAAACACTGCACAAATTTCAATATAATTTAGCAATACACCCAATAAACTTTTGACACCCTTAGCCACACATCTGGTTAAACTGCCTTTCCATAACACACAATTGTGTGTCTGTATGTCCTTGCAGATGTGAGGAGAATGGAGGAGAGAGTAAATCGTAGGTTTTTAGCTCTGTGGGTAAAAACAACTCCTTGTCTAACTAACTTTCACTAAAACCCTTACTGCAGCCATTAGTTAAGCTGCAAATGCTACTGTGGGCTTGTCTTAAAAGGCTTATAGTAGTTCATTGTGCAGTAACTGAGGCATTTCAGCTTCTGTCTGTCTTTGCGCAATGAAACTGGAATTTTCAGTGTACCAATAAGGGACAATCAAAACTAGCTTTTTAATAAAACGTAAATGAAACAAATGTTGAATTTACATTTAGTTTATACTGCTGCATTGTATATGGTGAGTTTATTGCAGCAAGTTTTGGATGTTTAAAAATGAATACCAAAAGCATGCTGTGGTGGAAATACTGCAATATACTAATGCATTTCTTTATACCATTTCTGAGGACTCCAGTTTTATAATAACTGCTCTAACTGTCATTTTATTGCATTAAGTTCTTACTGCATGCTCAGCACTATTAGTATTTTCACAAACCCAATGCTTCTAGCATTGGATCCACATTCCTTTTCTCTTACATTAGTTTCCCAGTAGTTTCCCAAAAGTACCACAGTTAAAATTCTTTCTTTGTTTACCTTTTTGCTTCCACTAGTCCTTTCTCTCTCTTATTAGACTCTTATTTTGTTCTTTCTTAGACTTTTTAGTAGTTTAGGAGAGCTTCACACCATCTCTCAAAGGAGTTACGGCACCACCTTTACAATCCGACCTGGCAGCCGATACCCAGTGACCCGTAGGACTCCAAGCCCTGGAGCCACCCCAGAACGGAGTGAACCATTGGGGCCTGTCCGTACATTCGGCCCTCATCACCACCATCATACAATCCTCAAGTCTTCTAGCCTAAGTTTGCCCCAGGAGCCCAAGGAGGTTCGTTTTGTCATGAGGAGTGCTAGCGCTCGAGCCCGCAGCCGCTCTCCATCTCCTTCTCCATGTGCCTCCCCCTGCCCCTCACCGGTACTGGGAGCCCCTCTCCTGGCCCTGCGACCATTCAGACAGCGCCCCCTAGCACTGTGGAGTAAGTATGATGTGGGAGAGTGGCTAGAGAGTGTGGGACTAGGGGAACATCGTGCCCGCTTTTTAGAGCATGAGATTGAAGGAGCACACCTGCCTGCCCTGACCAAGGACGATCTGGCAGAGTTAGGGGTGACACGGGTTGGACACAGAATGAACATTGAACGTGCACTAAAGCAGTTACTAGAGAGTTGAGGAGAGCTGAAATGCAGGATGTAGTGTCATCACAAAATAATACAATTTTACTATTCAATTTTCAAGTTATCCCGAAATCTAACAACATAGATTCCAACCCACTTTGTTAGCACTGCACAGCCATTATATAATACAGATTTCTTTTTCTCCCAAAGCACCCCTGATTTAACACCCACAAACAAAATCCATGTTTCCTCACTAGTCTGCAGCCTACTAAGTGTAAAAATAACATGCTCGACGGGAGTGTGGACCTACTGCGCAATATCTACTACTTACAGCTACAGGTCTAAGAAAATCAAACTGGCCATGTTTTAAATGGATCTTCTGCACAATAAATTATATAGCCAGCAAGCAGCCATCTCCTTCACATGCCATGTTTTATAATCAAATGATGATGATGAAAGTGTGGCAAACACTACAAACTGCTTTCACATTATCAGAGGAATTTTAGGAATATATTCACATCTGGATTTATGTGCATTTCTTGCTTCCAGGAGAGAGACTTCTGAATTTAGAAAGCAGTGTCAACTTGGGTGAAAAAGAAAAGAGCGGAAACCTCTCCTGTAAATAATGCCAATGCTTCCAAGTGCCCAGAATTTACAGTTTGCTCACCGGCCATCTTGCAACTCAACAGTAGATAGCCATGTTAATGGTGATTATAAGATGAATTGCAGCAACTGGACTTGGCATGTGAACGCAACATGTTCAAGTAAGAAAGGATCTGACAATCTGCCCTAAACTAGGAGAAAAAAAAACTTCTCCCAATACAATACAAGTGTGGCCTTGAGGTAATACTGCCGCCATCTAAAATATTAAAGATAGATATTTTCAATCACTACATTCAATTTTATATGTATATGATATATATGGAGTTATATATTGAAAAAAAGAAGAATGTATGAGAATAAGGTGAGATATACTTGTCTTATGCCCTGTGAGATTGTGTCATATTTGGTCTTACTTTATATTTGTTATTTTATTTGTTAATTATCAACCAATTCCCTAACACGAACACAATTAATCTTTTTTTCCCCATGGTATAACTTGTGATTTGTGAGTTATAAATGCATAACCACCTTTGGAATAGTTCATAGTCAGTTATTTAACAATTTCATAATTACAAATAGACCTTTTTTGTCTATTATGAACAAATGCTCAGTAAGACTGTATGTGGAATAACTGTTTTTGTTCAGAGGAATACTATGGGTTGTAGGTATACATTTATTTGTTACCTTTTGTATATGAAAACTCGGCATCAGTCAGTCATTTAAAGCTGGACAATTTGTGAATTTAGCATTTTTTTTTTTGACATGATCATTTTGGTTATGTATTGTACTATTCATTTGGAATTTGAGTCTTATCTAGGCTTAACGTTTAGAGCTATATAAGCAGAATATGCTACCTAAGGGCTTTCAACACAGTCAAATTAAACATTATGTTATTAAAAATCTGTTTCAATGCAGACTGCTAAACTGATGAATGTGTCTCAACCCCATCTATACATTTATAACTAAAAGTAATAACGTGGCACATAGGTAAACACAAAGCTAGTGTTTATTGGCCTTAAACAACAGTGTGACCCTGACCCTAATGAACCCATTCAGGGAAAGACTATTTTTGTTTCTAGTAAAAGGTGTCTACAGTACAACCAAATTACTAAAAGAAGGGAATATACTGTGAATACAGAATTTTGTTCTTTAATTTGTCATTTTAAAGTTCCCCAGATCACCATTTAATGAACCAAATGCTGAGATTATATTGTGTCAAAATTATACGGTATCTAGCTTGACTGGTTTGTTGTGTTTGGTAAGCTGGAACAGTAGGTGTTGCTATGGTTTACACATCTAACTGACAGTTCAACTCTGCCAACTAAGGAGAAAAATCCTCACACTTGTCTCTCCTCTGGTTGGTCAATTTGCACAAAGATGTGGGTGCTACTGTTTATAAGCCATCTGCATAAAATATTATTGTACTTCCCTCATCTGTCCCTGTCCTTTTCCCTTCTCCTCCAATCCTCACTCATTTACACTCCTAAACACAATTATGTAATTAATAATTACTGGTGTAAGAAGGGTGTGGCAGCCATATTCGTTTAGTTTACTACTTTTAGGAGCTCTCTCTTCTGTTGTTGACCTTTTTTTGTATTTTTTTGTTGGACGAAGTGATTTGAGGATCAAGCTTTTGGACATGTTTGCTTTAAAATGAAAAAATGTACACAAAAATATTATTTGACTTGTCTGTTATTAAAGATCATCTCTCAGGCTGTGGGGATTAATCCAATAGTATATCATTTTTCTGTGGAGAAAAGGTATGGGGTCATGTTTATTCCTCTACACATTTCAACATAGTCAAAGCACACTTCAAAGGTTCAACAAAATAAACGTATGACTGAAGCAATTTTGTAATTAAGATAAAAGAGCACAGAACATTTATATATTTATCCAGGCCAATCTCACGAGGAAAC
>CAIGQW010000596.1:13940269-13950640 GCA_903798125.1 Danio choprae
ACAAATTACTAAATCAAAACGTTACGAATTGCTGTGAGATTGCACTGATTCATCTAAACATCACTCTCAGCACTGTGGAGAAATTCAGGATTTTAGTTAAAAGTATAATCGCTGTAAAGGTATTTTTTATTTACTTCTAAGCATATAGTTAAAAGGAAATTTATCATGAGTATATCGGGTTTATTACTCTGTCTCTTGTACATTATGTGCACGAGCACAAGCAATAGGTTTTAATCTGCAGTTCACTTAATGTCCACTGATGTCACTAATAACAAGGGTTTCTGAATTCTTCATAAAACCCCTTTAATTTCTTCTAATATGTTTCAAACCTTGCTTTCTAAATGACCAAATCAAGCTATTTTTGAAACAATGCTCTTTTGCTGCAAATAAAATCCTCATGCTGAGGGAACATTAATTCCTCTGCACCTAATGACAAACCACACTGATTGAGTACATATTTTAGAAACCTGAGTAATTATATAAAATTATTATACAACTACATGTAAAAGTGTCACGTAATCATTAATATTCAGTAATAGTTCACCAAATACATTTTCAGAGATGCATGTTGTCACTACAGCAACCTGCCGATACTAATTTGTAATAAGAAACGCTAACTTCATCCACATGTTCAATTACATATTTGTTTTCACAAACTATTATGATCTGAAATTGCAGCAATAATTTAAACAAATCCAAAAAACTAACAATTCATAAAAAAGCAAAAATAAAAAAGTGCCACTAAATGTTTTTGCTCAAGCGAAACTGTTAATAATAAATGGCATTTAGTATAAAAAAGCATATGAAGAGTTCTGAAGTGCTGTCTGAAATGCTCTTCTAAATTTATTTAAGGCTCCTTTGTGTAGGTTCAGTAATTTCACTTTTATTGTGATGAATATGTTATTTTAATTGCATTTAAAGTGACATAACTAAACATAAACATAGGAGCTGAAGAAAAAAATATCATTTTAAAAGAAGATTTCAGATGGCACTTAGAGGTTTTTGCATCTGAACTCTTCATACTTAACTTTTACAAATATTAAATATGGTTGTTGATGATGTAGTAGTTTACTATTTATATACAAAACATTTGAGGCCACCATTGTTGTATATGGTTAAAAACAAGATTTATGGAACTGGACTTTTGACTCAAAACCTTGGGTTACTGACAGCTCTTCTGACAATTTCATCACGTGACAACTTTCCCAGGTCTCCACAAAATGCTTAACAGATGAGTTACATTAAATACAAGAATGTTAAATATACTATATGCTGACACAGTGCTAAAAATACAAATCTAAAATAATCTTAAATAAATAAATAAAGCTGTTTACATTCATTTAACAATACTCATTTATGATTTTTAAAATGGGCTGTATATTTATTACATAAGATATTATATAGGTTTTATTCAAAAGGACTATTGGAATTTCTTGGAACTCAATGCTGTAATTAATGTTATTGCCTAAGGTATCTGCAGATGTAAGCCAATGGAGGTCTATTGACAGTACATGCACATTCATGACACATTAACCAGCCTATTTTGAATGTACGACTGGGTCACTGGCACATGTTCTGACAGTGTGCAGTGATTCAGGCGGTTTTACTCTGCGGCTGAAGAAAGTAAGTGTTTGGTTCACTTTATTTTGTTTTTTATCAGAGCAACCAGATGTTGGAGTTGAATATTAAATAGTCTTGTGCTAATTGTAGACACAGAAAACAACAGGTGTTATTTTTCTACAGTTTCTGGGTAAACAAAATTGCTTCAAATCCTGAAAGGTTAGAGGGAAAGAAATGCAAGTAAAATTATCTGCATACGCTGCTGTCTAATGAGAGGTTTAGTCATGTTTTTTCCATTACTTTCACTTTTAGTCTTGAATGTTTTTTTTAGATATTCAAGGCATTCTGATTGCAAATGTTTGCAGTGTTTTGGAGATCATTTATTTCTTACAGCTGTAGTGAACGGCAATTGGCCGAGGTCCCAACTCCTCCAATCTCACTTGCATTCATTTCTAGAAACACAGAAATTGATTCTTAATGTGATATTAGATTTAAATGCATAAAATACAGAGAAATTATTTGATAATCATATATTTACTTTTTAAAGGTAAACTGAATTATTCAACTTTATAGTTTTTTTTAACAATATTAAAGTGAATACTTCAAATATTTATCTTAGGGCGGATGAATGACATTACACATTTATATCAACAATATTTAGAATTTTTTCAATATTTAGAAGTTTTGTGCCTCACACATACAGCTCTTGACTGAACAAAACCCATAACTCAGTGTAAAGATGTCATCTGAAGACGACACAGTTAGTTTCCCTGAGCTTATAAAGCTGAAAAGAAATGGTGGACAACTCAGTCCAGCAAAAATACACATTTTTGTGCAAGGAGTCACAACAGGAGCCATCCAGAAAAGTCAAATCGGTAAGAACATGATTAGAAATCCAGCATACATTTAAGACAATATGCTATGAAAACAATTTGTTGGATTTTTACAAATACAACTTTGTTGCACCTGCATAGGCGCAATGTTAATGGCAATATGGCAGAAGGGCATGACTGATGAAGAGACCCTGGCATTGACACGAGAGATGATGAACTCTGGAGATACGTTTAAATGGCCGAATGACTGGCTTGTGGTGGACAAACACTCAACTGGAGGGGTTGGAGACAAAGTCAGCCTTCCACTTGCTCCTGCTCTGGCTGCATGTGGCTGTAAGGTATGGGACGTGCTAAAGAATAATCCATGATGTGCATTATGCAATTCTAATGCACAAATGGAGCCAAAGTCCTGTTCACCTTCATCTATATGAGCAATTCCACCGTTATCGATGTGACATTTGTAGTAAAAATTCTAAACATACATTTACAGAGAAAGCATATGTTTACATTATATCAGCATCAGTTTTTGTTTTCCAAAACAACTATCCACAGAGTTTGGGATCAGAAAAATAGCAATCTGTAAACATTTGTTTAGATTTTAATTGAGGAAAATAAACATGCATTATGGATGTGATGAAAAAAAGTATGCAAGTTCACAGCTTTGTAGGAATTCTGTGAATTAAACTGCACAACCCAAAAGAAACAATGCTAATCAAAAGAATAAGAGTTGGCTCTCTATAGAACAAACATGATTGATTTTACTTTATTTTACATGTTTGCATTTATTAGGGAAAAGCTTCGTTATGGATGTGACATCTCTCAGTTGTGGATGTGACAGATGTGAAATTGGCACTTGTGTGACTTTGGTCAATCAAATATAATAGTTTGAAAACATTAACAGAGACAGTTTTGAGTATTTCTAAAGTAAAATAGTTGCTTACACGAATATTTGCTATGGCAAGGTTGACATTTGCATGGAATCGCTCATATGTGAAATGAACAGCACCTGTATGAAGTTTGTTTTAAAAAAGATGCTAAAATATTACAGATTTTGGGTAAAATGGGTCCTAATTCAAGAAGACAAACATTTAAATAATTTTAAACTCACTTCCCATAAGGAACCCAGGGTATTAAGATTTGTAGTATGGCATAATATAACATAAATGATGACTTAAACGAAATATGTAGTAGAAAACATGAAACATGTAATCGTTTTTGGACTCTGGAAGCCGCCATTATTTTAATTAACGTTAGGTGAAAAGTGTTTGACTTTTGTGATGATTTTGCATATTTATAGAAAAACATAATCATGCTGGTCACTGTTAACCACCAATATAGACGAGCTTTTATATAAATTACTTTTATATTAGTTCTTTTGTACTGAGGTAATGTAAAAAAAAAAAAAGAAGTATTGTTTGTTTGTAATGATTTACCTGCAGCTGTGCATCGTCTCTCTATGTTACCTATGGAAGTCGCGGTTTTGTTTAATATTGTACAAAAACGTCGATGTTTCGTCCTCTTTGCTGAAATTCAGTAGTTTATAAACATTACGATGATTCGGATATGTTTTTGTGAGGTTGTTTCAATAACACAGTTCTATCGCGCTTCATCATTTACGTTGGTGATTTAAACTGGCTGGAACCACCTGCGCATACAACAGTCAAACGTATGTCACCCAGCCAATCACAATCGAGCTTCTGACAGGCATTATAAAGTACTATATAACAGTGGAATTAATATACTTTTAAACAAAACATTTTCTTCTCATTAACTGTTTTCACCGCTAACCACGATTAATTAATTTTAAAATTAATGTACAACGTTAGCTGAGGTAGACTTACTTTAGGCATAATGCATAGTGTTTTATTAGATACAATTTTTTTAGGTGCCCATGATAAGCGGGAGAGGACTGGCACATACAGGTGGCACACTGGACAAACTGGAGTCTATCCCTGGGTTTAACGTCAACCAGTCGGTTCAACAGGTAATGATGAGGGATAAAATACCCTATATATCAAGTAGTGATTGATTTTATGATTGATATATATATAATAACAAATGAAAATATTAAATAGCTAAAGCTGGTTTACAGGCTGCATAAATGTTAAAAAAAGGTGAGCAGAAACATGCAACAAAAAAGTAAAACATTAAATTTAACTGTCATTTAAAATCAAAGCACTTTAAACTTGACAGCAGAAATTAACCTAGTCATTAGTTGAGAAACTGAATGATTAATGCAAGTACTAACATAATCTACTGATATATATATGAGCATTATTTTAATGCTCATATAATTAAATCTATGTAAATGAATGTAGGGCCTCACAGTGGCGCAGTGAGTAGCACGTTCGCCTCACAGCAAGAATGTCGCTGGTCGCTGGTTCGAGCCTCACCTGGGTCAGTTGGTGTTTCTGTGTGGAGTTTGCATGTTCTCCCTGTGTTGGTGTGGGTTTCCTCCGGGTGCTCCGGTTTCCCCCCACAAGTCCAAAGACATGCGGTACAGGTGAATTGGGTAAGCTAAATTGTCCGTAGTGTATGAGTGTGAATGGGTGTATGAATGAAAATGAATGAATGAATGAATAAATGAATGTATGTACTGATTCATCACAGCATGACATCTCTTCCTAAACCAAAGATGCAGCATACACAATATTTCACAAAAAACGTCTTTCAGTGATGTTAAACTCAGTTCCTGTAGGGCTACAGAGTATACAATTAACTGCTTCAATGTACTTACCTGTAGGTTTCATAAAAGCCTGAAGGACTCAGTCAGTTTGATCAGGTGTGTTTATTTAGAGTAAGTTAAATTAAGCAGAGTTTGACATCTGCGCCCTATACTGTCAAAACCCAATGAAATGCTACCATACAATACTCTTACTGAAGCAGTTATGTTATATATTCATTCATTCATTCATTTTCTTTTCGGCTTAGTCCCTTTACTAATCTGGGGTCGCCACAGCAGAATGAACCGCCAACTTATCCAGCATATGTTTTACACAGCGAATGCCCTTCCAGCTGCAACCCATCACTGGGAAACATCCATACACGCTCATTCACACACATACACTACAGACAATTTAGCTTACTCAATTCACCTATAGCGCATGTCTTTGGACTGTGGGGGAAACCGGAGCACGTGGAGGAAACCCACGTCAACACAGGGAGAACATACAAACTCCACACAGAAACGCCAACTGACCCAGCCGAGGCTCAAACCAGCAACATTCTTGCTGTGAGGCGATCGTGCTACCCACTGCGCCACTGTGCAGCCTATGTTATATATATAAATACACATAGTATTTCTGTATTTGTAAAATATGCTGTTACACAATAACAAACCAGATTAGACATGCAACCCAAATTATTTTATTATTCACTCATTTTATTGAGCTTCTAAATGTCGGACTATTCTTACAAAAAATGTAAGCTATATTGTCATCAACTGCATTGCTTGATCATATTCCAAAATGATTTTTATACAAAAAAATAGAGATATTTTTTATTATTTGATTGAACTGTGAAATGTTTGAACAAAAAAATTAATAAATCTGCAAACTTAATTGATTCTTTACTCATTTGATTAAATTGTGAAATGATACAAAACATTTACAAAAAGGAATGCAAAAAGATATGGAAATAATTTAATTGAACTGCCATGCTGAAACATTCATTAAAAACATCAAAATTCTAAATCTATTGTGCAATGCAGTGTTAGTCTATCTACATTAACAAAACAGTCAGTTTTAAAATCATAAATAAACACAGTCTATATTATATTTTATCATCATTCATTATCTGAATGAACTGTTTAAATGCACATGTACTGTATATTCTAGGTCAAGCAGATCCTAGAGGATGTAGGTTGTTGCATTGTGGGACAGACAGTGAGTCTTGTGCCAGCAGATCGTGTTCTCTACGCCATCAGAGACGCCACTTCCACTGTTGATAGCCTTCCTCTCATCACAAGTAAGATTATTCTGGACAGACCGTGATAGCGGTGTTATTTCTGGTGATGATTTTTGTCCATGCTCCGCACAGGCTCCATCATCTCCAAGAAAGGAGCTGAAGGTCTGAGCGCTCTTGTGTTAGATGTGAAGTTTGGCAGAGCTGCTCTGTATAAAGATCTGGACAGTGCTCGCAGTCTCGCTCAGTGTCTGGTAAGAGGGCTTTTAGTAAAGAGAGAAATAAAAAAAAACATTGTGTAACTAAAAAATATCTGTTAATTACCAGTTTCCGTATTTTGTGATTCACAAGTGATTTCCATTTATTTATGGTTGTGAATTGAATAATGGGACCTTGACCTCAGCCCTGTCGAGTTTTGATGTTGACAATTCAACTCTACAATTAAACAAAGTGATTTTTATTGACATTTTAGTAATAAAGGTATAAAATAATATTACGTATAAGAGATAATATATAGAGAAATAATTCAGGTAAATAAGAGAAAATGTACTGGCAGTTTATTACAAGGTTTTTGTATCGTAATATACAACACCAACCCAGACATTATATCACTTTTACTATAAAAAATTATAATAAAAGTCACTTTTTCAAACTTTTTAAGGTTATATGTTGTTGGAAGAAAGATCAAGGTCCCATAATGCCATTCAAAAGCATAAATAAATGGGGGAAAAATAAAAACATGAATCACAAAATACAGAAAACTGATAATTTATTGATATTTTTAGGGTGCACTATAAGACACACTTACGGGTTGTCGTAACTAAATGTTGAGTCACATATTGAAAAACACAACCTTGGGTTAATTTTTTTCAATTACATGAAATTTTTTAACCTAACGTTTGGGTTTGTTTATATTTCACCCAATGTTGTGATGTACAACAACCCAGCATTTATTAGATTGTAGTAAATTGAATTGAGGAACTCTGACCAAACCACTAAACCATAGGCGTCAAAGTAAATTCCTGGCTGGCTTCAGCTCTGCACAGTTTTGCTCCAACCCTGATCAAACACAACTGATCCAAATAATCGAGGTGTTCAGAAGAATCTTGAATACTTTGATTAGTTGCATCAGCTGTGTTTGATCAGGGTTGTAGCAAAACTGTGCAGAGCTGCGGCCCTTCAGGAATTGATTTTGACGCCTATGCACTAAACTGACCAAATTTAAAGAACAGTGTGTGATTTATGGTTTAATATTGATGCAACATTTTTTGTTCATGGAAGTTATTTTTTAATAGTGCATCCACACATCATGTGGTGTAAAATATGATGCTTGCATGTCCAACAATGCTGTGCATAATTCAGAATGGAAACATTAAGTTCATGAGTATTAAATTCAATGCTATTGGAACAAATGGGAAAGTAAATAATATAAATTTGTCGTAGTAATACCAGCATTCACCAAATATAATAATTTCTGCTTTCTAGCACCCACACAAAAAGGATTTAAAGCTTTTTTACTAAAGTGCATTCTGGGAAATTATGTTGATTTGAAGAATTAAGAAACTCAAAACGGTTTGTAAGCATTCGAGAGTGAAAATAGTGACTAGTTTCTTTTTGTGTGAAGTATTGTTTTAATTTATTAAGTATATGATCAGTTTATCTAGAGGTACTTTTTTTGTTTTAATTAATACTTTGAATTGATTTTGTTGCTTTTTAAAATGTTAGTTGTAGTATTTATTATTATTTTGTAGTGGGTTTGTTATATATTATATGTATACATAGAGTTTATTAACATTCATTTAAAATGTTATGGCCCTTTCCCCATGTGAATTACATGAATATATTTTGTCCATACATACGCCTGTCCACAAAATGAAATTATCCTCAAACAAAATAAAAACTGTCCACTTCAAAGAATTCGGGAAAGTGTTAGAAAGTGGACCAATGAGATGGATTAAAACACCATCTGGTCACATAAATGGGAATGTGTCTGATTTTCCTACTTGCGATCCAATCAACCAAAATGTCAACCAAAAACAGTGTCCGTGTGTCAACAGGTCACTGCCGGGAACAAGCTAGGTGTAAAAACAGGGGCCGTGCTGAGCCGAATGGACGCTCCCATTGGCCAGACTGTGGGAAATGCAGTTGAGGTGTGTGAAGCGCTTGAGTGTCTCAAAGGAAGAGGCCCAGAAGATCTCAGGGAACTGGTCACTAATTTAGGTAAGAAGAAATACCAATTTACACATGCTAATATAAGAACTAAATGTCCAATTGGGATGTTGTTCAAAACTATTTAACCACAAATACAGTGGAGATCTAAATTGGAGAACAGCCTACCATTTACTATATTTCGAGGTCACTGCTTATTCCTATTGACATTATCCTACCAGGGTTAAGATGTTCGTCTTTAAGATGAAAAGATATTTCATGCATGTATTCTGAAGCACAGTATATCTGAATAACAACACTTTGAATAAAACACACTGTACAAAATGCTGGGTTCCACACAATCGATTTGTGTTGGGTCAACATGAAGAAATCAAGTTAATTGTTTCCCAGTGATGGGTTGCAGCTGGAAGGGCATCCGCTGTGTAAAACATATGCTGGATTAATTGGCGGTTCATTCCGCTGTGGCGACCCCAGATTAATAAAGGGACTAAGCCGAAAAGAAAATGAATGAATGAAAATGGGGTGTACTCATATATGCTGAGCACTGTATAAATTATATATAACATTGTTTTGGTGTATGGTAAGGGTCTAACAAATACAATTTTAATGTAATTATTACAACTACACAAATCTGTCCCCCAGTCCAGCAGTCAAATCAGGTAAAGGTTTAGTTTTGATAACAAAATAGTTTATTTGTTATTTTTTAGTTGTGAATTCATTTTAAGGAAGCCAGTCATTTAAAATGTAGAGATTGCAATAAGATAAAATGTAGAAAAGGAGAGAGAAAAAACACCTATATAAATCAATAGAAAATAAATAAAAGCACAAAGGGTGCATTTTAAGACTGTTTGGCCCCTTGGCTTGAATTGTTTTGGGCCCCCAGATCAATAAATCGGCCCCTGCTTTTGAAAAGGTTCCACCCCAGTGAATGAATGAATGAATTGTGTGAAACCCAGCATTTTTTTTACAGCGTATAATAAGGAAGTGTGTTGAATTTAGGTGGGCATCTATTGTGGATGTGTGGCCACTCCTCAACCCTGGAGAGTGGGAAACATGAAATCGCTGTTAAACTGAAGAACGGAGAAGCCCTGAAAAAGTTTCAGGCGATGCTGGAGGCTCAGGGAGTGAGTGCAGATGTGACCCGTTCCCTGTGCTCAGACGAGAGCCGCTACTTTGAGTATATGAAGCGTACGGCGAATCAGACAGAGCTTAAGGTGCCGAAAGATGGTAATTACGTTCCGTGTTCTCATTTGAAAATCAAATATGTTAATTTCTTTATGTAACTCTTAACAGCACAGGCAGGATTATACACAGATCTCACCGAGCTTGCTATTAATATTCACTGTTATTCATCTATATGCAATCATCACATCCATTATCTCAGCAGCAGCCATTGTGTGTGTGTGTGTGTGAACTGTTTGATTGACAGGAGCTGTTTTGGACATTGACGGTTTGGCTCTGGCTGAAGTGCTACATAAACTAGGAGCGGGACGTACTAAATCGGGAGAGAAAATCGATCATAGTGTTGGAGCAGAGATGCTAGTTGAGATGGGACAGCTGGTGCAGAAAGGTTAGTCTCAATGATAGCGATGCATGGCTGTACTTGGAAGGAAAACTGAACATACTGGCTACTATTTAAAAAACAAACACTTTCTGGGCTACAGCAAAAGTCACGTGACCTTAACACATGGCTTGTGTACTTGATCAACTCATTGCCATCATCTGAGAAATTAAATGCTGTTGTGTAATAAAAAACATAACCATTTTATTAACATTTGTCTACCAGTCCTACAAAATAATGTCCTGACTGATAATTATTTTGTTTCAGGCTCATAAATCGCATGTCAAATGGAAGCCAAATTGCATTGTGGGATATATATATATATATATATATCCCACAATGCAA
>CAIGQW010000596.1:13958902-14005759 GCA_903798125.1 Danio choprae
CTATCTATCTATCTATCTATCTATCTATCTATCTATCTATCTATCTACCTACCTACCCATCCATCCATCCATCCATCCATCCATCCATCCATCCATCCATCCATCCATCCATCCATCCATCCACAAATAGAGAGTGTTAGTAATGGTTATATTCTGGATACTATAACATTTTTATTTTACCTGTTTTTATGTGTGGTAAAACCATGGTTAATTTTGATGAGGGCCATGTCCGACAACCAGTCCAAGCAACAATAATCAAAACAAACAAACAAACCACTGCACGACAATAACGAAAGGAAATGAACAAGATGATCATTTTTCACATTCTGAGCGCTGTCAAAACCCCTCATCAAGACACAAAACACCAGGCACTTACTGGTGTACAGCGCGACGCAACTGATTGTTAAAGTTAATCATTGCTGTTGTTATGAGGAAGTGAACTTTAAGCCTGAGACGCATTAGAAGAGTCTCCAGGAAACCATTATATACATATAAAACACACACATGAAGGAGAGAAGAAAAATGTATGAATAAAATGAAACAACCACAGATTCTGTTATCATACAATATTTGGATACATAACAGGAGAAACTGGTCTGGCAGCTCAGGTAATTCAAACCTTCACTTTTCACAAAGTGGCATTTAAGCAACAGACAGGTTGTATTTGATGAGTTAATCTTCATTTAGTTTTTATTTCCTTTTTATATGTAAAGAAATGTATATTTCTTCATATTTCTTCTTTTTTTGTTTTTAGGTTTTTATATGTGAAGGCAAGATGAAAACAGACGACAAACTTCAGATCCTGAAATTCTTCTTTATGCTTATCAATGCCTTTTTTGTGGTAAGATGAAATATGTAACATATTAAGCATACAGCTGTATGTTATTGGCAAGGAATGTAGCGATATTTTCTTTATTAGTTCCAAGGAACTTCCTGGAGCGCTGTCAAATTTATTAATCACGCAGTGGACACTGATATACAGCTCATAATGCCGTGAAGTATGTGCTTGTGCTTTCTGGCACGCTGCGTTTAAAGGCATAGACTTCTGCACCCGTCAAATTAAACAACTTAATTCATGCATAGCTACATGTACAAACAAGTAACAAATTCAATATTCCTGACAGATTCTTGGCATCAGCATTTTTGCCTGTTCGACTTGGATTTTATTTGATAAGGACAGCTTTGTAAGTGTTCTCAGCTCTGGTAAGTTGTCTTGTTTGTGGTAGTCTGCCATTGTTTCAGTTCAAAAGTCTTATTAATTATCTTATTAAATCTTATTAATTATTTTAAAAAGTATTTGGACATGATATTTTCTCTCATTAAAAATGTCTATGGGTGATGAACAGGGATTTTTTTAAAGCATTAAATAGGCATGGGACGATAACCGGTTTCAAGGTTCACCGCGGTTTGGAAAAGTCAAGGTTTTAAAACCGCCAATTTTGTGTTATACCATTCCTCCGGTATATGTACAGTTTTGGTTTTTTTTTTACATGTTTTTTGCAACTATTTTATTTAGTTTTTTAGGGCAACAGTATCTCCAGCAGAAATGGACCCTCCACATCAAATTAAATATTTTAAAGGTTTCTTAAAATAAAATATATTGTGTACAATGGGGGGAAAGTTGTTGTCTTTTACCCAGACATATATAAGGAACATATTTTAGAGCAGTAATCACAATACTGTGATACTGTAATTTTTTTATCCAAGGTTATTATACCGTCACAATCTTATACCGGCCCATGCCTAGCATCAAAACAACAAAGTGCAATATAGTTAAAACTTGTTGGGTATATCAGAATGTGTCTCGTTTAATTTCTGATTTAAAAAAAGAGCTATACATTTTAATCAGGATATACAGAAGGCAAAAAACTAAATGTCATTCAGTGTAACAATAGTTTATGTATAAAAAAACTGTCAGGGGTATTTTAAGAAACATTTGATGGCATTAAAAACAATTGCATTTATAAAACCACTAAAAAAGTTTTTAATATTTGTAAAATATAGCAATAAAATTTAATAGGATGACTTCTTTTTTATGTTTTAATAATACATACAGGCCAGAATAATCATAATGTTTAATTTCCACAAACACTGTTAACAATTTTTTGTAGAATCTGCAGTAACTTACTGTAAATCAGTTACAGCAAAAATACTGTATTTACATTTACAGCACCATTTATCTCGCTCTATATGTATTTACAGAAGTCTTTGTATATCTTTGCTGTAAAATATACAGTAATTTTCACAATGCAACTTTAAAATACAGTAACATACTGCAGAACTGTCCTACAGTAAAATACAAATCATATTACAGTTAAATACTGTGTAATTTACAAAAATCATTAACAGTGTATGATTCACTACATGGTAATGGATCCTTTTTTTTATAAATTATAATTATATTATTCATTCATTCATTTTCCTTCAGCTTAGTCTCTTTATTGATCAGGGGTCGCCACAGTGTAATGAACCACCAACTTATCCAGCATATGTTTTACACAGCGTATGCCCTTCCAGCTGCAACCCAGTACTGGGAAACATCCATACACACTCATTCACACACATACACTATGGCCACTTTAGTTGATTCAATTCACCTATAGCGCATGTCTTTGGTCAGTGGGGGAAACCGGAGCACCCGGAGGAAACCCCACGCCAACACATGCAAACTCCACATAGAAATGCCAACTGACCCAGCCGGGACTCAAACCAGAGACCTTCTTGCTGTGAGGCGACAGTGCTAACCACTGAGCCACCATGTCGCCCTTTATATAATTATATTTTGACAATTATATAATGACATTTTAATCATTACAAAAATGATTTGAAACTTTGAAGTAGACACTTTACTTGTATTTAATGTGCTTTCTATGCATGTAACAATTGGATTCGGACATCAAAAGAGGACGTCTCATGTTTCACCCCTTTAACTAATGTGCTCGGAGCCAATTTAAAGCAAACTTTTGTCCTTAAATATGACGTATGGGTCTTAATGAAGCGAATCGTGTGGTCTCTCAGGACAGGAGGTAAAGGTGGTGGCCGGGGGCCTCTTTTTCATCGGCCTTGTCGTGGTTGGTGTGTCCTTGCTGGGTTGTGCTGGAGCCTATTTTGAGAGCAGATGTTTCATCATATTTGTAAGCGCGGTCAAAAATAACATAATTCATAATAACAGCTTTTCTGAGTTGCAGTAAAAGCTTGCTGTTAATGTTGATCTTTTTGTTTTTTGCAGTATCTGTCCTTCTTAATTGTTATCATACTGGGTCAGATTTTCATCACCTTTGTGCTGTTATTACGAAGAAAGACGGCAAGTGTTGATTAATTATCACATTTCACCTTTTATATTTCATTTTATTTGATTATAGTACTATGAAAGCTTTTGTGCAATCAGAATTTCACTTTTTTTTATATTGCAATTAACATCTCGACTTTTTTTCTAAAAATTGCAACTTTATTTTTTGTAATTGTGAGTTTAACATGGTTGTCTTGTAATTTTGGGTTTATACATCACAAGCTAACATCTCACAGTTCTGACTTTCTGAACTTTGTTTCAGCTTTATTGCTAAATGTGAGTTTATAGGCTTTCTTGCAATTCTGATTTTACACCTCGCACAAATATTTCTCATGATTGTGAGATAAAATCACAATTCACAGAAAAAAACCTTAAGACACAAACTTAACAAGCTATTTTTTGTTAAGTTGTTATGCCATAGCAGAAACTGGCATAGTGTTTACATTTACAAACTTTAACAAAAAGTTTCAGAAAGAATTCAGAATAAAAGTCTGAATTGTGCAATATAAAATTGCCTCCTTTTAAATTTGTGTCACGAACAAGTTTTCAAACATTTTCAACATTAAATTAATAAATAAAATTAATTTTAAAATAGTACAATTATTTCGTTTATTAATCGCAGTTCTGAATTTTTATCTAATAATTCTGACTTTTCCTCCCAATTTAGTCAGTTTCAAGAGTTCACACTTGATGATTGATGATAAAACAGATTTGGCATGCTGTCCCGGGTGAGAGCCCTGAGCTCAGAATATCCTCGAGCGCGGGGCTCCCTCCCGTTTGAAGGGCGAGAGGGGAGTTTGAGCTCAGGTAGATCTCGAGAACACCCCTGCTTGTGAACGTGCTGAGATATGCTGGCTAAGATTTGTCTTAAGATGCTACTTTGGAGTAGTCAATTTACTTATGGTGTATGTCTTTGGAGACAAAAAAACCCACGCGAGCACAGGGAGAACATGCAAACTCCGCACAGAAACGCCGACTGGCCTAGTGAGGGGCAAAACCAGTGACGCTCTTGCTGTGAGGCAACAGCGCTAACCACTGGGCCGCCGTGCCGCCCGGCCAGGAGAAGGGAAGGAGTAGGGGTGGAAGGGGGAATTCTTCAAGACGAAGATGACTGGAGCGGAAAACTCTGGTTAATTATAATGTGTCAGTATTCGTCTGATTGGTGCAATAAACGGAGCTGATTCGGTACCAGCCGTGTTCAATCCTAAGCACGTGATCTTCTCGAAATTAGTTTATAAATAAACCACACTTATCATGGAATATTCTGAGAAAACAAGTCAGAATTGTGCTTTATGGACTAAAACTTCATACAGCTTTCTTTTAATTCTGATTTATTTTGTCTCAATTACACCTCGGCCATACAGTAACCTATAGACTTTGATATAAAAAGTATAACTGTGTATAAAAGTATAATTCCTCACAATTTCAACTGACTCTTATAATTCAGACTTATTTTCTTGCAATTTTTCACTTTTTTTGGTCAGAATTGCAAGATATACTCACAATTCTGCTAATAAAAGCTTGAATTGTATTATTTTATTATTAATAAAAAGTTAAAAATTGTTTGATAAAATGTACACTTATCTTCAATTATGTTTTATCTTATGCCAGAAATAAGCTTCCAATGTTATGAAAAAAAAAACTATAGCAATATCAGCTTCCTAACTTTAATAATACTGTAAAGAAAAACAGGAGATCCCTCGAGACATTCCACATTCTCCGAGATCCTGCAAGTATCGACTGGTTGACAAAATGATTAAACAAATTGCTTAACGCACGTTTTTGACTATTTCCAGATCGAGCAGTTTTTGAGGGATAAAGTGGACGACATCATTAAGCAGTATGGAGGAGACGAAACCCAAACATCATGGAAACTTCTAGACAGCGTCCAGACCTCTGTACCTGATTGATTTCCACATTTACTGATTATATAATAACTGTATAATCACAACTGTTTCATCTCATAATGAGCAAAGGAATTTGATATAAGTGCATTTTTGTTTGCTGTAGGCCGGGTGCTGTGGTAGACTGAACTCAAACGAATGGAGGAATAACACAGTTATTGCATCCCTGGGGGGGACCGACATCTACCCCTGCTCCTGTTTCAATGGTACCTGCCCTGTAATCCTGGAAAAGACACACAGTTTTGGAAACGGTTCAGACATTTTTAAAAGGGTAACATATGTGGCCTTTTTGATCCCAACCTTTACTTAATGTTCCCGTGTTGTTTTAATTTGCTCATGTTTTTGTGTGTGTGTGTGTGTGTGTGTGTGTGTGTAACAGGGCTGTGAGGAGACTCTTGTCAACTGGCTAGAGATGAATATAATAGTCATATTTGGAATGGATGTTGCACTTCTTTTGATTCAGGTAAAGAGAGAAAATAAAATTCTATGATCTTATCACACATGTGGCCAATTAAAAGGATGTTACAGATTAAATACATCTAAAATAAAATAGACAATAATAATGTTCTTGTGTTTAACTTTATTGCATATGTTTAACTATATATATATATATATATATGTGTGTGTGTGTGTGTGTCCAAAGTCCAAAGACATGCAGTATAGGTGAATTGGGTAAGCTAAACTGTCCGTAGTGTGAATGGGTATGTGTGGATGTTTCCCAGTGATGGGTTGCAGCTAGAAGAGCATCCGCTGCGTAAAACATACTGGATAAGTTGGCGGTTCATTTCGCTGTGGCGACCCCAGATTAATAAAGAGACTAAGCCGAAAAGAAATTGAATGAATGAATGAATATATAAGACGTAACAATATTTGTACATTTCTTCCTTGTTAGTGCATAATACAACTAGTTTAGGATGTTCAACTTTTACAGCAAAAATAAAAATAAAATATTCTATATATGTTCTATATATTATTCTATTTCTATATACCTTGTAAGTGTATAAAGTGATGGAGCTTAACTTTTCACTTGTAAGTATGCATTGCAATGTATTTTTCAAGACTGAGCATTTTGTTTTACAATATAGATGTGTCAAAGCAGCTTAACATAGATGAAGTTCTAGTAAATTCTAATTGCTTCAGTTCAGGTGTCACAGTTTAGTTCAATTTATATACAGTTGAAGTCAAAATGATTAGCCCTATTGTGAATTATTATTATTTTTCATTTTTCAAATATTTCCCAAATGATGTTTAGCAGAGCAAGGAATTTTTCACAGTATTTTCTATAATGTTTTTTCTTCTTTTTTGTAATTCTCAGATTTTGCAATTTATCTTTGCCGTCCAAACCTTCAAATGCATCGGCCGCAAGACAAGAGAACTGCATCCCTGCAATTTACTGAACGGCATGGAGGAAAACCCTGCAGCGGAGCCCGATCAAGAGCAGTACAGTCTAGAAAATCAGCAAATCGACCATCAAACCTATAACCCTCAAACTGACGACGGCTACTATCAACACGTCGGATATGACGGTGGGGATAATGATGACCAATACAACAACCCAGAATTTTACCAGCAGGACAACAGTCAAATGCACAATACACCTGCTGTTCTCCAACACCAACCCAGCTACAGCGACAGCTATGATGATCAAGCATACACACAACACCAGAACTACCAACAGAACTACAATCCTGACGATTACTGAAGCCAGATTTCTTTTCTCATGTAACATGATCAGATTGGGATGGGCTAATTTGAGGTTTTAAAAATAGCATGCCATACAAAGAGCGAGCTGTGGTCTGTGCCTGACCAAAACCTTCTTCTAAGACCATTGTTTTGCTTCAGCGAGTTCAGGTTAGTGTCTGTTTCCCAGGAGTGTCATTTGTCATTTTAAAAGACATTCATTCCAGACTTCAAAAACTAAAACGCATTTCTGTAGAAGGCACAGCTCAGGGTTTGATGACAGACAGCTAACCCCATTTTTAAGCAGGTTTTAGCAGTTTACATTTATTTTAATGCCCCATGACAAGTTTACAGGTGCTGTATAAATGAAAATGTAATTATATAAAAACACTGACCTGAAATCATAATCGATACCACATACAGTGCCCTCCAGTAATTTTGGCACCTTTGGTAAACATGAAGAAAATGTTTTTAGGGTTTAAACTTGTGATCTTTTGCTCAATTAATTGGCGAAAAATGAAGATGATTGAGTTACTAGAAAATTGACTAGAAAACCTTTGAAACTTGATGTTAGATTGTAGTTTTGGAGACTTTCTGAGACCAAGACCAAACTAACTCTTTAACTAGTTCTCCAGCTGTTATTCTTGGTGATTTTTTTGACCCATCCAAGAATAGACATGTTCCTGACGGATGAAATGGCCATTTTCAGTGCTATTTTCTTATAACCACTGCACATTTTGTGAAAGCAACAGTTTGCCACAAAAAACATCTTTTTTTTTTACACATTGTGATTAATGACTTTTGAGTGATACATGAGTTTGACCTGTGCATTGCCTCATCTGAACAGCCCTGTGAAACAGGAGGTCATGGTTGAACAATTCATTCTTCCTTGTCACCAAGATGTAAAAAATGTAAACAAAACAAAATCTCAAATATTTTGCTCATAAAAATTCCAATAACGGGCTATATGCACAGCTAGTGTTGTATTAGCCAACAGTAAACTTCCAGTGAAAGGTTAATGTGACTTTTACATTTGATAAGGTTCCTTTTACAGCATCGACATCGTAATTGAATTAAAATACAATCAGTTGAATAAACTTAAGCATTCATTTAGTTGTTCAATCTTAAAACGAGATGATCGACAGTGTAAAGCGCCGTCAGTGGCTGCAGGCTAGTGCAGAAACTCCATTGAAAATACTGGAGTAAAATAAATGTTCATATTTTAAAGAGGTGGCAGAATAAAAAGCAATTTAACACAGTGCTTTTTGTCCGGTCCGAGACCCACTTTATATCGTATATCTATCGGGCAGTGAAGATCATATATTTCAGATCTTAAAAGTGGCGATTTTGTAATGAAAAGATGAAAATTAAGTCTGTGTGCATATACCCCATTGTGTGTTTGAAAAAAGAAGATATTTCTGATATGAATTCCAATCATTATATATTTAAAAGAAGAAAAATGTCAATGAAACTGTTGTGTTTGTTCTCAATGAGAGTTTTATCTGCATATTTTGAGCTAAAAGATCAAAGAGTTAAACAATACGGTTAAAGCTAAACTCATATTTACCAAGTGTGCCAATATTAATGTCAGGCAACATAAGACAAAACTACTTGCAAATATATTATCAAAACACTGTTATATGGCAAAAATATTTATGCATATACATATATAAATAAAGAATACAAATCTAGCAGATTACTACGTAAACCATATAATTACAAAGAAACATTTTTTATATACATAAATTTGATTATTACTAATCAACAATAAAACATAACTGTATTTAAAACACCATTAGTCATGATTTTGCGTGTCTCATTTGTGATATTTGACCGATTCAAGAGGTTGTTTTGTAAATCATTGCACACTCAGACCTGCTTTATGAGTCAAGACTTGATGTTAGTGACACTGGAGTGTGTGAATGTATCTGTGTGTGTGTTTCGGAAGCTGAGTCGGCGAGTCAAGAGTGGGCTTTGACTGAAGTTTGATGGACGACACTCTCTATGGGCCATAAAGAGCGGCGTGTCTGTCTGAATGAGAGGGCTCTTTGTTGGGGTCGCTCTGCGGTTGATGATAGCCAGGCTGACATTACTGACCTCATGTGGTTATGAGCTGGCAGTCATGCTTTTACGACAACAGTTGACAGCGCACGCATTGATGGAGACAAAGAGAAAGTTGGGATGGAGAGGAGTTTGAGATTTCCATTGCCGGTACCTGATTCGGATCTGGATAGAGTGATACACGATGACTCAACTCTGGGGGGTTTTCAGGACCGTCTGGGATGTGGTGTGACCGTCACACAAACGATCTTTGATATTAGTGTAATGGGACTGATTTAGAACGGATTTCGGAGGAATTGTTTATTTAAAAATGAAAATTGTACCATTGACTCACTCTTGGGTCATTCCAGATTGATTTTGTTTCGTGACAAAATGAGAAGCTTTGAAGAATGTTCATGCTGCTCGTTTAACGAGGTAATTGCCTGTGAAAATTCTAATAGTTTCTCGATACTGGAATAAATATGTATATTGTATTTGAGCTCATACATGTGCTCTCATATTATGAGGAAAACAATATATAAATAATAATTTTAAAATATAATAATAATTATAAAGCACTATAAATGTAGTCCATATCCCCGCACAATATAATGAAGCCAAAAAGCAAGCCTTAACATAACGGAACAAAGAAAAAATGAACATTTACTCATTATTTACTCTCCCTCATGTGGTTCCAAACCTTTATCTTTTTTCTGTTAAACACAAAAGAAGATATTTAGATTTTTTTTATAAACCTGTAACCAGTGACTTCCATTGTAGGAAAAACAAATAGTATGGAAGTCAATGGTTACAGGTTTCCAACATCTTTTAAATTAATTCCGTTTGTATTCAACAGAAGAAAGAAACTCAAACGGTTTTAGCACTAGTGAAGGGTCCCCCCCCCCCAGTATTTATAGTTTTGGGTGAACTTTTAATATTTACTATTGCATTAGATACAAGAAATCAAACCAAGTGACATCAACAAGCCAAATTTTTTTAATTAATTTTACTCAGTTTTGATATGTAATATTAACTATCAAGATACAGTAGTAAAACTACTCATACAGTAGTAAAACTACTCATACAGTGGGAAAAAAACTAATTTTTCATAATTATGTTCAATGTTTTACTTGACAAATGTGCTTGTTCTGTATATATTTAAGATACCTTGATTTGATACTTTGTTATTCAATGCACTAAAATTCATACTTCAAATGTTGCTTAAATGCTCTTTTTAGAGCTTTTGTTGTATGTATAGAGGAAGCATGAACATTCATCCCATTGTCTTCAATGTAATACAGTACAGTACAATGTAATGTCATACAATATTATGGTGAGTTAATGGATAAAGCATTTCCAATTTTGGATGAACTACCCCTTTAACCCTTAACAGAGTGAGGAACCATATATGGTAATTTCATTTACATTGATTATAGTATAATAATAGTCATATAAGCTCAAAGGTCTTGTAATAACACTTTGACGAGTTTCAATAAGTGCCCTATAAAGGGTTAAGAACAAAATAGAATTCCATTCTAGAATTCCATTCCAAATCATGTTCCAAAAAAATCTGTCCTAATCTACTCAGTTGGCCTTAATCTCATGACATAAATCTCATTTAGTCACAGTGAGCAGAAAAACAGACACCGGAAGAGAATGAGAGAGAGATGCTATAGCAAGTGAGATTGAATTATGGGACATGACTCATGTTGGTGTTGCATCTTCATCATACGAGCTCTTTTCTCATGCTCTCTGGGTTTCCCCATATTGTCAGGAAAACAATCAGCTCTTGTTGCGCATCAGAGTGTGAGCGTGTGTACACGGTCAAACTAGTTAACACAACGCAGTCGGACCGATGACCTGGATTACAGACCCTCTCCAGCGGGACAGAGCTGTTTGATTCTTACGAAACGAGACGGAATGTGGACATGTTAAAGTCAAAACCTTGTTCGCAATGTCAGTCCAAATCTGAATGCAATTGAGTATGAAGAGCAAAAATACGTTTTTAATATTGGCTTTAATATTAAAAGCAGCTCTGCATAGTTTTGCTCCAACACTAATGAAAAACAGCTGATCCAACTAATCAAGGTGTTTAAGACTACTAGAGACTATGAAGCAGGTGTGAGTTGGAGGTGGTTGGAGCTAAACTATGCAGAGCTGCGGCCCTCCAGGAATTTTAGATCAAAACCCAATCAGATTTGGACTGACAATTGTGAACGCAAGAGATCTCAGAACCTCACGTTTCCACACGCACGCACACACACACACAACAGGTTCCCCCTCTATCATCATCATCATCAGAATATTCAAATAAAAGACTAGCAAAACATCCAAAATCTTGGCACGCTTGTTCACGCTCTAAATCAAACGTGTTTCCAGACAAGCCCGTGCTCTGTTCCAAAGATGTTTTCTGGTGCAACATAAACCGCCGTCCTCATGCAATGATGAGCTCTGGCACAAAAAAGCCATTTATCCTCTCGCGCAGAGGCTTGCAGGACCAGTGGCTTTTTCCTCAAAGCCAACAAAGCTGCCGCAGGCGCTGCAAGAAGCTCATCAAAGAGCCGCACTTCCTGCCGGATGAAATCATAAAGGTTTTCCCGTGCTGTTATTTAGGATGGCATCCCGGAATAACAGACCCTCATTGATTGGTTAAGCTCGTCGTGTGTTACGATTGGTCTCTTCGGCCCAAAGTTAAATGGTGAGCAGGTACCGCTTAAAGCATCCCGTTCTGGATATTCCCTTCATAACTCCGGAGCATACTGGCGTTTCCATCGACTTTCCCGCATGCATTTTTTTTATTAGACCTCTGTGTCTGCACACCCTAAAGAATCCAGCCACGCCCTGCGAGGATGCCACATGTTGATGGAAAAAGGCTTTGTTAGGTCTTGTTTACAAACTGGTAAACAGACAAAAACTTGTTGCAACTAACACACCTGTCTTGCTCACTGGCAGAGCTGGAAGCAGGGACCTCCTGCGCAGCTCCACTGTGGGGCTCATTTCTGCTTTCTTCAGCTCCATCGTGAGACTCAACTTCACGCATTCTTGCTCCACAACGGCCTCTTCTTCCTAATGCCTGCAGATTAAGATAACTTTGATGGATGGCAAGTAATTTCAATCATAATTGACCTCATTGAGACATGGGTGTTCTCGAAGCATAGCGCTGTCAGTGCAAAAATGACAAAAATCTCATTGAGCGCCTTCAGGGCTTCCTTACAATTGTGACACAGGGAAGAGCTACAGTTGCTGGTAAACATGGTGGTTTACATACATATATATATATATATAGGTATCACCTTACCATTTGGATAGTGAGAACTAGAATAGCCACACTGGGGATGATGAGCAACGCTAGGAGCCCATGTACCGCCGAGTTCATGCCATTCTGCTGTCTGCTTTGACCTGCCAGAAGAAAAAAAAAAAAGCACATTCCCCTTTCAGGTCTTACGTATACGCTGTGCTATATGGCTTGAAGTATGTGAACACCTGAACACCACACCCATATGTGTTTGTTGAGCATTAATTTCAAAAGCATTGGCATTGATAAAGAGCTTATCCCTCCCTTTATCCTCTATTTTTTTTTTTCGGAGAAGGCTTTCCACTAGATGTTGGGACAAGGCTGAGGGGATTTGCTTCCATTCAGACACGAGCATCAGCGAGCCAATGCTAATCTCCTCAGCGAAAGTACTGACAAATGTGGTCGTTGAAAAAAAGACCTCCTCGCCAATAATGGAAGATTCATTTGTTGAATATTCGTATATTTCATATTAATAATCTTGTTGCTAATTAGACCATTTTAAAATATGAAAATGATGATGAAGGAAATAATGATGGTTCTAACTTGGATTTTGGGGTATATACGTTAATTTTACAGACAGTCACAGTAAAATGTATGGTATTCAAATTAGGCAGGGCACATTTTAATGTAGTTGTGGGGAAAATAAACTACATTACACTTTTATCATATTGAAGTTTGAAAACCTGTTCACGTTTAAAGATTACCCTGCAAAAAAAGGCTTACGTAGAAAACTCTAGATAGATAGACGTAGATTTTTTGTCTTGTTTCTAGTCTAAATATCTAAATATTCTTGAATCAAGAAGCATCTTCTAGACAAGCAAAACATTTTGTCTAGTTTTAAGAAATAATGCGTCAAAATTAAGTGAGTTTTTCCTTAAAACAAGCTAACCAATCTGCCAATGGGCTAAGCAAATAATCTTGTTTTTCCTTTTGATTTTAGATCATCTTGCTTACTCCATTGGCAGATTATTTAGCTTGATTTAAGGAAAAACTCACTTAATTTTGGCATATTATTTATGAAAACAAGACAATATGTTTTGCTTGTCTAGAAGATGCTTCTGGATTCAATATTTTTTAGATGTTTAGACTAGAAATCTAAGTAAGAAAAGCTTTTCTCTTTTTTTTGCAGTGTATGCATGAATACATACGTTTAAGATCAGCGCGTGGAGAATGAATAAATAAAGCATAAATAATTCATACCATATCACAATAGTGTACTCTTATTATTTTAGCAGGTCAGGCAGCTCTTGCAATATTAAATTGTCACTATATGAGTAGCTAATTTAGTACTTCATCAACAACAAAAAAATCATTATATATATAAAGAAAAAAAAGATCAAAACTATGACTGAGTTCATATCTGGTCTTTCTGAAAACCTGTCAAGTTCTGCCACACTATTAAATTACTTACCGACTCAGTAACTCATATATTTTATGCAGCTGACATGCTTGACCCTTCACATATTGCTTCACACCATTCTCCAGATTGTCGTTGCATGCTTGGTTAGTACTTCACTTCTCTTTTACAAACAGAATGTCAACTGATTTATCTGTGCTTTTTACACAAATACGCTCACGTTTTGCATGCATGATCATGCAAGTTTGAACAAACCCAACGTCAAGCCCCAGAAGAACTCATCTTCAATGGAAACTAAAAAGCATCAGCTGTTTTTCCATAGATTAGCTGACCCCTTCATCGTCTTCACATTCCTTCCACAGAATCCTACAGATTTCTCTCCGCACAAAACGTATGCAAATCCCATCAAGCCTGTTCAAGTATCAAAACAAAACGCAATATTTGGTGCGTTCACCTGGTGTGAAAGGAGGAGCTGCGAGGGTCTGGCAAGGGGGAGGTGTGCATGGAGGAATATCACCAAATGTGGAGCCGGCCACTGTAAGAACGGATCTAACATGGCTAAAGAAACGTCTAGTCGGCCACTTTTCCCTTCTGTAGTGGCACTTGAAGGCTTGCATTCTGTCCTCCTGAGGAAGACAAACAAACCAGAATGAGACAACAGCCATGACAATGTTTGAAGGAATGCAACTGCAATTGAAAGGAAATTACCAGGTCGTCACTGTTCAGAGTGAAACGAAAATCCTGCAGCATTGTTATAAAAATACTGATGTTAGCCTTATTGGTGGACTGGTTGCCAAACTTGATGGCCAGTTTTTTTAAACTGCCTTCGACTGGATACAGGTTCAAATGCAGCCAGCAAGCTCCACCCTAAAAATATAAGAAGAGAAAAATGCTTAGGCGTCACTTCTGGAACAGTAACAAACCACAGCTCATGTGATACATAATGTTTTATCTGTAAATGGCCACAAAATGCATCTGGATTCAACATGTTACCGCGCAGGATCAAAAGCGAAACTTCTTTGAAAGATATATGGGTCACCCTTTACTATACGGTTTCATATTTACTAACATGAAGTAATACTGAACAATACGTGTACAGCATTTATTAATCCTAGTTCAACATTTAGTAATGCATTATTAAAATACAAATTCATGCTTGTTAATGCACCATCAGTTAACATGAACTAGCAATGAGCAAGTTTATTTCCATTAACTATCGTTAACAAAGACGAATAAATACTGTAATAAATGTGTTGTTGTTCATTGTTTGTTCATGTTAGCAAATGCATTTACTAATGCAACCTTATTGTAAAGTGTTACCGAAATATGCATGAGCCTATTTTCATGCCAAACCTTTACAAACTGTTTGCTACCATTAATTAACAACAATATTTTGACACTTTTCATGGGGCTCAAGATATTCCCACACTTAGTTAAATGTGAACTCCAAAAAGTCCAGTTAGTTTAGAGAAAAGCTTTGGTATTTGTTGCAATTAAATTCATGCGTGAAGTGCTGCTCAAGTGTGCAAATGGTACAAGTGTTTGCTGTATACATAATTATTTTATTTACATCTAGAAAGCTTATTAAATGCAAGTAGAGTCAGATTTAGTGTTTCAAATCCCTCGAATCATTTGAAAATGATTGATCATTAGTTACTGTGCAGTAACAGATACAGATTTATGTTCAAATTAAACCATAGATATTCGGAAATTAATTTATACAATATTGATTTATACAATATAATTTAATACACTGAGAACCATTTTGATGGGTGCCTTCTGTAAATCATTATAATATGTAAGAGGAACTCATGAAAATAAACCGAACACACTCTAATGCATGCAATAAATTAAAGCATAATAACACATTTATTAAGTTATGTAAATATAATTACATGTATTGATGAAAAAACACACTTGTCATTCACTCATTTATGCATCCACATGTATACTTACCACATCCTTTGTGATGAACTTGATAGGTATTCTGTAGTCACTGGGAATATTCTCACTCTGATGGGTTAAAACCAAGAATTTGGATTGCTTTAGTTATAAGGTGACTTAATGTCATAGCTTTGGGCATACATTTTGTTATAACCAGTGTAGAGACTTTGCAAAATGTCATTCATATCTCTGCTGGAAAACGAAATTAAGTAGCAGTCTAAGATTATTCTTGATTGTTCTTAAGCTGACCAAACCAAAACATGTTCAAACCCCCCATAAAACCAGAAAAGTCTTAATAAAACTCTTACCAGGGTATCTAACGTGGCCACATCATCCGTTAAAGGGCTCCCAAAAACACCTGAGCAGGTCACAAGCCCAGAAAAAAGCAACACTAGTACACAAATGCTTTCTCCAATCTATAACGAGAAAATCAGAATGCAGTTACAGCAACAGAGGCAGTAAATAAGCGTGCGTTGACAAACACCTATCCAGTCAGAACTTGATCACAGGACTCATCTAAATCGTTTAACTAGAAAGTCATGAAAACTAATCAACGATTGCATAATTTGCCTTAGAAAGTAGAGCCACCGCGCGTTTGGCTACGCTGTGGGTGTGCGTGCGCGTCCCCAAAAGTGCGTGTACTCACCTTAACCTCCCTCATGTGGAACATGGGAAAATTAAAAACAAATCAGCCGTGTCTCCCTACTTTCTTCGCTACCTCTGACAGCGGAATGCAGGCATGTTTCCGCCTGTAACTGACTGGAGATAATCACAGGACGGGATCGGGATCAGTGGTTTTGGCGTGTCTTTTCTCCTCCGGTCCCGATGGAGAGCATGGCGTGCTCAGTGCGCGACGCCTGTGCGCAATTTCGCCCCGCAGCGCTTCTGTGAACTGAATGGGGGCGGATGGACTTGTCCTCTGTGTTTAAGAGGTAGGGCCGCTTTGACTCACTTATAATGTGTAAAATAGAGAAAACTATTCAAGTGAAGTTGAGTGACTCACCCAGACTTCATTCGCAAGTGACACATGGGAGTTTCAAATGTGTCCATCTGAAACTGAATAAATAAAAACTAACAAACAAACAAACAGGTTAGACTATACTCAAGATGGTTTACTCGCCTTTTAGTCTTGCTTGTATTTAGGCTAGCCCCTCAGTGCTTCAAACCTAAAATCAATCAAATCAAATGAAAAGTGTCCCAGTGCCTCTAAAACCTGTCTAAATTGTTGAGAAGTGCACTGTAAAAAATGCAGGGTTCCACTCAATTCATTCATGTTGTCATTCGATTAAGTTAACAAATTTAAGTGGATTGAACATGAAACAATCAAGTCGTCCCAAAAAAATCAAACAAAAAGAATTGTGTTGTTTCAGCTTATTTTAAAGTAGTTTGAACAAGTGGCAAACATCTTTTTGAGTGTGTTTAAACTGACTTGAGCAGGTGAAAAGGCACACTAACCCTCTAAAACTAGCTGAAAAGTGCAGACAACTCAATGAAACCAAAGCGATTAGACAGAAAATGCCTCTGAATCCTGCCAACAGACAAGACTGACCATCTAAAGAATAAACTAAATTCCTCTAAACCAGCAAAACTGGCTGAATAGTAGTAAAAATCCCTACTAAAACGCGGCAGAACTCTAAAACCAACAAAACAAAAACTCACTGAAACCAAGCCAGAAAGTACCTGAAACCGTTCAAAAGGTCAGGTTGACCAAGCCAAAAAGTACCTAAAATCATCTGATCTTCTGAGAAATGGCCAAAACCCCTTTGTAATGCGACAAGCTGAAATGTGCAAGCTGAAAATGATCTGAAACTCACTTAAACCAAAGTGGCTGACCAAAGTGACCGTGGCTGAAATTAATCCTAAAGATCAGACTGGCCAATTAAAATGTACCCTAACCTCTCTAAAAACCAGCATAACTGATTGAGAAGTGGACAAAAAACCCACTAAAACCAACCTGACCAGCAGAAAACCACACTAACCCTATAAAACCAGTTCAGATACCTCAAGCTCACTGACACCAATGTGAAGAAATGGAAAGTGGACGAAATCTTCTGAAACCAAAATAATTAGTGGAGAAGTGAAATTGTGCTTAACACTAAAGTGAACTGCTGAAAAGCACACCGACATCCCAAAGATAGACGAAAAGTGCTTTAAAAGTTGTCAAAAAGTTTTGTTCTTAAGTGATCAGCTAAAAAGTGTCTGAAATGCTCAGATCAAATGGAGCAAGTGCTGTAAAAAGTACCCAAAACCCCTCCTTAAACCAAAGTGTTGAAAAGTGCATTAGACACATCGAAACCAACATAATCTGCTAGAAAGTGGCCTAAATCCTCTGAAACCAGCCAACAGATCAGACTGACCAACAAAAACAAACCCCAAATCCCTCTAAAACCAGCCTAACCAGCTTTAAAAGTGGCCAAAATCACAGTCAGACCATCTGAAAACTGCACCAACCCTATGAAAAGCAAAAGAAAACTGCCTTGAACTCAACAAAACCAACATTACAAGTTAAGTAGAGACCAAAACCCTCTTAAAATCAACATGACCAGCTGAAAGTGCACCAACACTCTTAAACCAGATAAAAAAATGCCTCAAAGTCAAGAAACCAATGTGATCAGCTGGAAAGAGACCGAATTCCTCTGAAACCAGTCAACATACTGAAAAGTGTACAAAATGGCAATCTAAAAAAGGTCTGTTAGAGCAATTAAGACTAATAAGGACATTTCTTGAGATTTTTAAATGGTTGACTTGTTTTTTTTTTTACAGTCTACCATTCCCACATACTGTATCTGACACGATCACCGTACTTTGGCTGGTCTATCAGCCATTTTCAGGACTGTCATTTTTCAAGACCAGCTTATGACAACTTAATCAGCCAAGACCGGTTTATGTTCTTGAGATGTGCTCTTTGCAATACGGTAATAACAGTCTGTAATTACAAGATGATCCACACAATAATTGCACCAGTACATGAAGTTCATTATCATTGTCGTTGAATAATTAATGGTTTCTGCAAGTCTTAAAAAAAGTCATATTTCACCTTTATAGAAATTAAAGAGTCTCAAATGAGAGGAAAAATGAGAGGAAAACTGTTATGCAGTAATTTGCAATACAAATTTCTAAACATCATTAAATCAACACATTCAAAATAAAATGAATACTTCTAATAAACCTAACAGAATTTAGTTCATGCACTACATATCTGTTGGTGGGTTATGAAAAATTAGGCCGCTCGTGTATTGTAAGAATCTTTAGATACTAGACAAACAATGAGGATTCATTTAACTTTCCGATCCGAAAGATACAGTGTGCCATTTCAATTTAGCATTATAAATAAATTATTAAACAAACAAACTCAAAAATAATACACACAAACACATTATTGTTCATCATTTCACAACGCTTCAATGTCAACATGCTTGATTGTAGTAGAACAAATGCATTCCGCTTACTATAAACTGTACTGAATCATTTTGCCCTCAGCATTAAACATGACCCGTTCTGAGTAATTCAACTCTGCCAAGGTTGTATATTTTTAGTCTCGTAATTAATGTCACTCCATTAACAGTAACGTTTCAGCATAAACCAGCAGTGACATTTGTGCACACTGCCACCTTCTGGTGACAAAGCACTGAACGTGTGAATGACAGGTGGATTAAGTTTTGACAGAGCGGGTGTGTCCTGTACCAGCTCAGAGACAAAATATAGGGTGAAGATGAACAGTTCAATTAAATATCTCGGCCAAAGAACATTCCACCCTTGATGTCATTATAAAGAGAAGCACCTGTTCAGCATTCCAGTCATGAGATGAATAACAATTAACATTGGCAAGTGGCAAAGAAGAGCAGAAATACAGTACTGGTTGGCGAATCACTGTAAAATGCAAACCTTTGGATCAACTTAAAAAAAAAATTACTTCAACTTATTACACCTAACAGAAATGTACAGTTATTACTGAAGATTAATAAATTAAGTTATTTTTTTTATTACAGTGAATGAAACTTACCAATGTTTTCCAATACTTGGAAATATAATACTTGGAATATTAACAGTGCTTTAGACTCTGCATGATATTCACTGTAAAAAAAATGCTGGGTTCCACACTATCGATTTGTGTTGGGACAACATGAATAAATTAAGTTAACTTATTAGTTTTTTTTTTTTTTTTTTACAAATTTAAGTGGATTAAACATAAAACTATTAAGTTGTCCCCCCAAAAAACTAAAGAATTGAGCCGTTTACGCTATTTTAAATAAGTCGTTTGAAGAAACCGCAAGTGTCTTTTTTTGTGTGTAGTTTAACCAAAACACAAAGTGCATTTTGTGTCTTTTGATGTGAGCAACTCATGATTGCAGCATTTTCAGGGTCTCGCTTCACAGAATTTGCATTTCAGCACCAAATCAAATCACTGCAGATGCAAAAACGTGGATTTGAAACTGAAAATGCACCAAATATCTTCAGGTTTTTAGTATGAATGAACAATTAATTTATTAAATCAATTAGTTAACTAATAATGGGTCCAAATTCTAATACTAATTACTTAGTAAACCAAATTTTCATTTCTCTACCGTTCAATCGAATTCTAGATTTAATTTATAATTGTTGAATACATATTAATAATAATAATAATAATAATAATAATAATACGATTTAATTTGTTAACAGGATTAGTTGACAATAACTCAACATTAACATTCATCTCAACATTTACTAATAAAAATGTATCCCAACATTAAACTTCTGTGAATTAACATGAACACGAACACTTATATCAACCAACATTAATAAATTCTGCAAAATATAGTTCACCATGCACCACCAAATGGTAACAATTGAGATTATAGTACATTACAATAGATTATAACAACAGATGCACTTTCCCAATGTGTTTTTCCCATAAAAATGTATTTATTTATTTATTTATTTCCTTTTTTGTGTGTGAAATACGTCTTGAAATACAGTTTTTAAAGAGATGTACATTTCAGCCATTGATGTTTAGCAAAGTTTACACTTACATAAAAAAAAAAAAAATTACATTTACATAAATATATCAATAATCAGGCCCTGATTATTAATACATTTATGGTTTACTCTAGGGGAAAAAAACAACAACAACTGAGGAATGAAATAATTTATCAACAACCGTTTAATGAGTTAAATAGCATGAAAAACAAATCAGCATTTGTGCTTTTCGTTGTCATCTTTGGGACGTCCACTGTGTGTGTGTGTGTGTGTGTGTGTGTGTGTGTGTGTGTGTGTGTGTGTATAGAGTATAAAGACGTGTTTAGCAGGTGACGGCTTAAAAAAAAATGGACTCGATTCAAAGCCAATTACATCCAGTAGCACGAGTACCGCTCATCTGACTGAGTGTGTGACGGATAAAACAATGTGTGTAGTGGTAAACACACAAAACCTAAAGTGTGTAACAGACAGCAAATCGACTCGACCTTAGAAAAAACAAAATGTACACCTGAGTAAGATTCATGTCATTGCATTTGGCCGAAAGATGAAGGCACAGAGTGGCTCATTTCCTCTTGCGAGGGCTTCTATCAGAGTCCACCTTTCTTTCGTTAGAGTCCTTCTTGCCGGGGCGGGTGGACGCAGACGCCGTGTGGCTTTTCTCTGCAGTTTCAGACGGCTCTTTGGGCTTCTTGTTCCTGTGATCCGCTGAAGCCGATCTGGGTTTTTGGCCTCCTGTAAAGCGGGAGAAGACTGCTTTGATGAGGAAGATGCCGGCTACAGTGGCTATCAGTGATGACATCACCAGGGCCCCCGAGAGATGTCTGATGGGGTCCCGAATGAGAATCAGGGTTTGGGATAGTGGCGAGTCGGAGGCAGGCTGAACTGGGAATTTCTTCTGCACACAGACAGATTTGTTTCATGCACTTGAAATCAATGTGAAATGTATTGTTGTGATACAGGTACAGCTACGCAATTCTGGATAAATTGAGAATTACAATACAATATAATTCAATTTTGTAAAGATACCTTTAAATATATAATTTAACAGAGGTTCTGACAACCTTATCTGGTATAATATGTTTTTAAATATTAAATAATGTTATAATACATTTTTTAATCTCTTTATGAATGATTCATAACCCTTAAAGACTTTGCTTCCTTTGTTTGAAATAAATGTGAAATTGATATGATTGATAAAAAACACAATTAAAAAAAACAAAGATTATGATTTCCTACAATTCTACTTAAATCAAAAAAATAAAAAACAATAATAATTTAACAGAGGTTCTGACAATCTTATCTGCTTCAATAAATGTTATATTATTATATATTAAATATTCCAAATATATATTACATTTTCTTTTTTAAAGAGATAGTTCACCCAAAACTGGGAGAGAAAAAAAATATATATATATATACACATCACCTCATTATTTAATCTTCATGTTGTTTAAAACATTTATGAGTTTCTTTCTTCTGTTGAACACAAAAGATGATATTTTAAAGAATGTTGGATGCTGGCACCTATTGAGGTCCATAATAAGGAAAAAAAAATACTATAGAATAGAACTGGTGCCAGCATTCTTCTAAATATCTCCTTTTGTTTTGAACAGAAAAATAAACTCAGGTTTTGAACAACTGAAAGGCGAGCGAATAATAAGTTGATAAGATTAATATCTGAAAAGGGTGAACTATCCCTTTAAGAGACAACTGCATGTTTAATGGCTGCTTGTCGCCACCTATTGGGTAATAATGTAACAACTTCTACAACCTTCATTGAAAGGTGTTTGATTAGTCAAAGACTGTGAGGAAATGTGTACCTTCAGTCCAGACTCATCTAACAGTCTGTTGAGCGTCGGATCGTCAAGATTTACAGCAGGAAAAATCTCATTTTTGTACTGTCGCCTCCACCAAGCCTTCTGATGAGTCCTTCAGAAACGACAAACAGAAGTCCAGTAAAGCCCAAGTAATGTTTTTCTTCTGTTTGAGAGCTTCAGTACCTCTTAACGGGTTAATAAATTAACAATTTTATGATATTTATTTAAAAATGTGTTATTTTACTCTAAATTATATGCAGTTAAATTTGTGTAATTAAAAAAGTTATTAAATAAAAAAGGGGAAATAAAATACATAGTTTAATTACCTATTAAATAATTCATTATTTTAATTTGATTATACAAATGTAAAGGTAAAATCACTAAAAGGAATAGAAAGAACAAGTGGGATATTCCCGTATGGAGTCTTACTATATTAACAACATTAACATGTATTACATATTAATAAATATAACAACAACAACACATTAAAAACATTAATTCAGATTAGTTAATTCAGTGAGTTTTGAAGTTTTCTTTTTTAATATTTAATATTTTAATGCATATTCATTAGACATATTAAAATGACAAGAAAACAACAAAAATGGATGTTTATGAATGATTTAGCACTTAATTTTACTATTAAATCAGTTATTTTATCATTAATTATACAGATTTAACTTTTATATATATATATATATAAAAAAAAAAGATGAATTAAATGAATTAAATTCAAGTTTCTATATAAACATTCCATTTGTATCTTTATGTAAATGACCTATTATTTTAATATTCAGATTTAACATTATTACAGCATTTAGCATTGATGTTTAACTGTAAATCTACAAACGGGATATTTGTGTATGAAAAGAACGTCTATAAATGTAGTTATATTTAAAATTTATTCAGATTACAAAAATAAAATTGGCAAGTGATTGAACATAGCCATCAAATATCCACCAAAGTAAACATACACACTTTCTACTTGTGTATATCACACAGCTCTGACTCGGAATTGGGTGTTGTGAAGCTCACTTGTCTTTAATCGGGTCTGTGAGGTGGTAGTGGTAAAGTTTGGCTTTGATCAGAGCTGGTGGTCTCTGACTAAATGGATACTGCGCTTCATCCACCTGCAGCAGACCAATCACTGCAGAAGACCAAAAACAGACCATTAGCAGTGCACTTCAAAATATCCATCATCATTAATTTAACTATGGTGCTTTTATTTATATGTATCTGAAACCCCCCCTCAAGAGATTTTTTATTTTTAATATGCAACCCTTAACAGAACTTTGTATGGGAGGATCTGATCAAACATAAATGCTTATGAATGTAAATGAATATAAATAAATATAACATTGTTGTCGCTCACCATCTGCTTTGCCCTGTAGGAGCCGCTGGAGGAGGCCTGCAAACCAGGGGCTGTGAACATGTCCTTTTTGAGCCGCCTGAAACATCATACTCTCCAGACGCGGCTGATGAGGGCCCGCTACGGGTGGGACACCGTTTACATCTCCTGGTTTAAACATGGGGTTCATTTCCTGCAGCAGGAGAAGAGTAAAAGCATCCCCTGAGAATAAACATCACTCTTTCTGCTGAATGACAAACTGTAAACACACACAAACTTACATCATGTTAGACTGGATCCAATTTTAGCTTGAAAAACAATTAGCGTTCCCAATTCCCAAACAATTAAACACCGTAATTAAAAGGAATGTCACAATGTGTTAAATGAGCTGCATGTAATTTTAGCCACTAGAGGGCGGATACTCACAACAAACAAAGGCATAGTTTGATGATGTTCTGACTCCGAGTGTGGAATCATGGAAGTTGTCATCTTCATTTTATTCAATTGGACACCGGCAAAATCATGTACATGAATGAGCTAATGTATTGGTATGATGTCATTAGCATGAGCTAAAATATTGACGCCATTAGCGTGAGCTAAATTATTGGTGTCAGTATGGTATAGTGTATTGGTCACAAGTTAAAATAGCTTATTTATTTGGATTTTAACATTCTTTAAAAAATTTAGGATAATGCAAGCACATAAGACAGCAAAAAAATTATATAATATAATATAATATAATATAATATAATATAATATAATATAATATAATATAATATATGTTCTAGTGGCTATTGGATGATTTCATGAAGAAATTCTTATATAATCGCACTTTTAAACGTGCCTCTGTCCCAACATTTTTGGAGCACGTTTCAGCCATTAAAAATAAAAGTGTGCTAATATTTACAGAATATAATATGTTTGGTCAACATCAGAACTTGAGGTCTGTATTGAAATGTACATCCCATACCAAAATGTACTGTACATCCTCTGGGGTTGTACTTCTTTCTTACCGTCCATGTCAGACCGTCATAGCTGCCCTCTAAAATGATCTCCGGCCGTCCCTCAGTGGAGATCGGTCTGTGCTGGACACCGTACGCCCCCACCAGGTGAAATTTCTCCACCGCCCTGTACAAGTCTAGCACTTTAGGAAACACTGTAGTAGATGACATGCCAGGCAGAGTCGAGTATGGAACCTGAAAGAAGACACCCAACACTGATTTATTTTTTAATAAAAAGCACGAAGAATCAAAGGAAATAAAAGGGGGATCAAAGATGAGATGAATTAGTTATCAAAAAGTGGCATTAGGAAAATAGATAATATTAAATGCAAGAAATTTTTTTTTTTTTCGAATAAACAGTTTAAATAAAATGTCAACATATGGAGGAAAATGTCAGTTGCCATATAGCTAAAATAATATAAAAATTAAACACTAAATTATACAATATCTTGTTTTCTGTGAAACAAGCAATGTTATGATTAAAACAAAAAGATAAACGTGTCAATGGGTCCAAAATCTACTTATCATTTCCAAACCAGACATTTTCCTTTAATTCCATTAAATTTACTTAATTTTGTTAAACTTCACAAAAACAAGACTTGATATCTTCATTCTGCATCGCAAGTAAACATATCTTGATTAAAAACACATTAAGCAAATTTGATTGGACACAAAAATAGTGGGGAAGATATTAAAATCATAAAAAACATAAATAAATTAAATTAATTAATAAAAAAAACAAAAAAAACTAAGAAAACATACATTTTCAAGTGGCTCCAAACTTTTTGGGCTTTCTTTTTCTGCTTAACACAAAACAAGTTATTTTAAAGAATGTTAGAAACCGGTAGCCATTGACATCCATTAAAGGCTTTACAGGGCAATTAATACTGGTTTAAACCTTATGAAACCTCAACTGAATGGCACGATTAGCATTAATTACATCTGTAGGACAGAAACTCACCACACTGAGGGCAAAGACGGCCACAGCAGCCGCTGTGATGAGCGCCCACTGAATGAGGGACCACAGCTTGCTCACAACGCCTCGAGTGCACAAACACCTGATGAAGGAAACAGAGGAGACGACATTTTCCTTTGGCTTGCTTCTTTTAATAAAATCATAGTTTTTACTTCTCGTTCTTAAACACAAAGTTGACCATCATGGACAAAGGATTCCCACACTTTCACAGACACCAGATTCAAGGACTTTAAAATATGGAGCCAGATCAGTCTAAAAAAAATAATACATTTACAAAATATAATTCGCATGTTCAAAACACGATTCATAAATCCAATTCTTTTGGCGAAAATATTTATGATGTTTAGTTGTGAATTCACAAATTGTGTTTTGCATTCATGAAATTGGGCTTAAATGTGAATCGTGCTGCGCATGCATGAAATTAATTTTGTAAATTTGAAAGACTGACCTGGCTCCTTTGTCATTCATACCTCATATGTCAAAGTAATAAAAAAAATGTACTGTTTTAAACAGTCACGTTCAATTAACTTTTCTTGAATGCAATACTGCTAATATTCAAATGTGGCTACTGAAATATTGATAAAATGTGCATTATTTGTCAGTGTTATTGTACAAGGTTTCAATTTAAGATATGCATAATTTACATTTCTTAGTTTTTCATTCTGTTTTTGACAGCAGCACAGTACAATTGTTCAAATAACACCGCAAACTAATTTTATTTCAGATTTAATTCAAGCACTTTCAAAGACCTTTCAAGTACTCCCCAAGTCTTAAATCCATATGTCTGAATTTCAAGTACTTTCAAGAGTATATATAGATAGGGCTTACTTTAGCATGGAATTCACAAATTCCCAGGTGAACGACAGCACACCAACCCAGATAGTGAATTCCTGGATATGCAGGACAAACGCATCAAATCTCCCATGACTGAAATCTGAATGAAAAGGTCAGATATTAATGGAACATCAATGATTAGCTTAAATAATTGTCATTTTGTGGTGTTAAAACCTGAATAAGTTTCATAGATCAAAACATGTTTGAATAATGACAAATCAGTTTATACGAAATAAAGAAAATAAACAGAATTTGTATGCAAAATAAAAGAATAAGTTACATTATATTAGAGACTAATGATTTTATTTCCCCCATTGTACATTAAGGTATTAAAATATGAAAGTTTATTTCTGTCAAGGATTAAAAACAACTAAATGGTCACTACAACTTGTTTCCACTCACATTTTTTACTTTTATGATTTATTTATTTTTAACTGTGACTATATTTTGCTATTTTGATGCGAGTTTTTGCATGTTGCAATTCTTAAAAATATATGTACCAATTTCGTGAGGAAAAAGTCAAGATATTAACTCAGAATTGTGATAATTAAATCTTAATAGTGGAATTAGGACTGAAACCTAAATGTATCATCAAAAATAAGATCATCATGTTAAACATTTAAACCTCACCACAGCATTAGTATTAATTCATGTAGATTTCATTAATATTTTAGCAGGAATTTGAATTTATTATTGAACATCTTCTAAAAATCCACTAATTTTCTAAATACTTCTGATTTTGAATCGAAATATTAAACCTTCAACAAATCTCCATATAATTCATCCTAACATTTTACAAAATTCCTTTCCATGTTTAATCAAAGTAAAAGATAACATTTACCAATTTATATTTCTAGATATAGAATTCAACAACATGATTCAAGAATACATAATCTAAGAGACTCTCACCTGTTTTAGCGGACACCTTTTTGTGTTCCCAGTCAATCTGCAGCTGGTAGAGTGTAATGGCACTGTACAGGATAAACGCATACACAGCCAACTCCACCAGAAGAACAAAAACAGAGGCCAGGGTTTGCAGCCAGCCTAACATTAAACAGACGTACAATAAACTCAAAGCATGTGATGTAAAATTGTTGCAAACAATTGATATGGGTTGAATTTAAACAAACAAAATTAGTAACGTTCAACTTAGTTTGTTTGTTTAAATTCAGCCCAAATAAATTGTTTACAACCACTTAACGTAAAAAATGTAGTAAATCCAAATAACCATGTGTGTGATCATATATGTGGTTATAGCCGGAGGGTTGGGGGGGGAAGCATTATTTTTTCATACCTCTGGTCTTTTTCTCCTGGCCCTTCTTCTTCTTTGAATGGGTATTAAAATGATCATCATCCAGCAAAGAGAAGCTGAGGGCGATGCTCAGCAGGTTCAGAAGGCTGCAGTTACCCGTCAGGATATGGAAGAGCTGGAGAAACAGCTGAGAAAACGATACAAAACAAAAATATATATACACGAGTTTTGGAAAAACAGAAGTTTTGCAGAAATACAGGTTTATTAGGTCCATGCTGTCTGTTTCTACATATTTATTTATGTTTTAATGCCATATCAGCAGCATTGGCTATATTTATGGCAAAGCCTATACTAAACATACAATTTATAACATGCGGTCATATTGGTTTCATAATAAACACTCACTGTACAAAAACCCCCCATACAAATAACAACGCTGAAAAGAGTCATATACTATCTTTTAGTCTGATTAATCCAGAAGACACCTTTTCAAACATTTAAAATATTTAAATATTTCCTGAATAGAAACATTCTCTAATATCATTTAAAAATATGCATGTTGTATCGTCAACATATTCCTACACAAGTCACAAATAGGTTTTTCTTCCCCTTTCAATAAATAGGAGTGTGTAATCTTGATCATGTCTATTTTCAAAGTGGTAATTATTTCTTTCACTTACAAATGTCTGTTTCTGCATAAAAACTATTTTGATTTGCAAATTGGGTTTTCAGTAATTCACTTCATCTTTTGAATGGCAAATAAGCTTTAAGAGCTATATTCATAGGAAGTAAATATAATAAAATGTATAAATTAAGATAAATAAAATGTACATTTCGTACATTAAGTTCAAAGTATTTTTAAGCTTTGTGAAGTCAACAAAGGGTTAACCACAGTAAATGAACACTCATTGTCATTCAGTGTAAAATGTATACTTTTACAAAAATAAAATACACTTATTCTGACTTATGAATGCTTAAATACTGCACTTGGAAATACATAAAATTCCTTATTCATTCATTTTCTTCAGCTTAATTAGCGGATTGAACCGCCAGCTATTCCAGCATATGTTTTACACAGCAGATGCCCTTTTTAGCCGCAACCCAGTACTGGGAAACACCCATACACTCACATTCACACCTACACTATGACCAATTTAGTTTATTCAATTCACCTATAGCGCATGTCTTTGGACTGTGGGGTAAACCGGAGCACCCGAAGGAAACCCACGCCAACACGGGGAGAACATGCAAACTCCACACAGAAACACCAACTGGCCCAGCCGGGACTCGAACCAGCGACCTTCTTGCTGTGAGGCGACAGTGCTACCCACTGAGCCACCGTGCCACCAATTCCTTACTCAAGAGCACTTGAAAATCTATAAAACTAGTGATTATACACAATTTTAAAATATATGTTAAATGATAGAAAACTCGCTGACAAATGGGTACAACGTGGTGGTTTGAATGACAGTAAAATGACATTTAATATTCTGCGAGGTAAACTAACATTAAACACTGAATAACATCAGTTTACTACTGTAAATAAAATTTTCGACAGCAGGGATGTGGAGATCTTTCAACGCAAACCTGCGCTCAACACAGCGTATATAACAAACCTGAACGTAAAAGCCGAACAGTCTCAAGCGGCGAATGGGAGCAAAGAATGTCAGAAGAGGAACACATATCCCGCTGTGCAACAAAACCACCGCTCCTAATTTCAGCAGCCATTCCGGAAGCTGATGGACGTACCAGGCCAAAAGAGTGGGACTCATCTGGTCCTCCAAATGATGACTCAATGCTGAAAAGAGAAGCTTGAGCTTTAAAAACACTGTAATCTATAGATGAGTCAGTTTTGCCCACACAGATGTGCCGTCTGCATCACTGTTCTTGTCTTTTTTTAGCTTTACTTCATGCTAATTTTATAGATCTATTAAAAGGATTAGTCCACTCTGAGATTGAAAATGTCTTTATAATTTAGGGTTCTTCATACTAACACTTTTGGTGAGCAATCGGGTGCCGTTTGACGTCAGAACTCGGTTTGTTTGGTTAGTGTGAACAGTTTCCTGAACTAAGGACATTTCTTTCTTTATTCAGTTGTAAACAAATTTGATATATAGAGGTTTCTCTTGGTGCTCAATTGTTTGAATATCTAAATTGCTGTTTCAATGCATCTTAAAATGGCTTTACATGATCTCACCGGAAGACTAAGGGTTTTGTCTAGGAAAACAATTGTCATTTTCTTCTTCTTCAAAAGTATTCTTTTTAGCCACAAAAGCGTGCATACTAGAGCTAGCACAAGAGATAAGCTGTTGCTTTTAGAAAGTGCATACATTTTTTTTTAAGAAAATTATTATTTCACAAGGTAAGACCCTTATTCTTTGGATGGGATTTATAAGAGCCCTTTGCATTTAAACAAAGCACTATGGAAATCCATTATATGGAGAGAAAAAAACCCCCAGCATGTTTTCCTCAAAAACCTTAATATTCTCTGCTCCTGAAGAAAGAAAAAGAAAAAAAGAAATTTGAATGAAAAAAACCCATCTCATTACATCTCATCTCATTTTACAACTGCCTCAGTGGTTCCACCATCATTCCACCAGATCACATGGATTCAGCCACAAAAATAAATAAAATCAGTAATAAAATCAATCAATCAATTAATAAATACACCATTTTAGCTCAAATATTGACAAATCTTTTGAGGACATGTTAAAAAAAACACTACTACCAACACTTTTTTTCGGCTCATTTTAATTGCCAGTTTTGCCTGTCCTAAAACAAAAGGTAAAATTCGACATTTTAACAGGTTTCTATTGACATACTTCTTGCAGAGAAAACTACTTACAAAGAAATAAAAAGTCTCCACAAGTAAAAACAGAGGATCCAGAAATAAAGAAAGACAGAAAGAAAAGAAAGAAAGAAAGAAAGAACAAAAGAAAGTAAGAACAAAAGATCTTAAACTAAATTATTAGGAAATTTTCATTCTGAACTAAATCATTTAATATTTACTGCAAAACATTCACTAACAGGTACTAGATCTCAAACTCAGTCCTGGAAGGCCGGTGTCCTGCATATTTTATCTCCAACTTCCCACAACTGCAAGGATGTTTCTAGAAAGCCCAATAAGAACTTGATTAGCCAACCCAGGTGTGTCTGATTGGAGTTGGAACTAAACTTTGCAGGACACCGGCCCTCCAGGAAGGAGTTTGAGAACCCCTGCTATACACTAATGAGTGTTTTTGAATAAATCATTTGTGGTAGTGAATTTCCAGCAAAGTGCCAGTCTGCATTATGAGACATAAAGAATAAGTTAAAAAAATGATTTGATATACCTGACAGGTCGTACCACGCAGGGTCTCCGGTGGCCAGTTTGCTCACACCTGTGGAGAAGGTGAGCCGGAAGAAGAGCCAGCGGGTCATCCAGAAGGTCAAAGAGTCGTGGAAAGCGTGACGGGAGTGGCTGCGCAGCAAACCCAGTGGAGCTACAAGCACAGCCAGAAAACCAGCCTCCAGCAGCAGCACATCCCTGTCAGACCACAACAACACATCACAAACACACACAGCTACATTTCACGTGTTTGCATTTACAGTTGAAGTCAAAATTATTTCGCCTCCTGTGATTTTTTTCTTTCTTTTCTTTTTCAAACATTTCCCAAATGATGTTTAACAGAGCAAGGAATTTTTCACGGTATTTCCTATAATATTTTTTCTTCTGGAGAAAGTCTTATTTCTTTTATTTCAGCTAGAATAAAAGCCGTTTTTATTTCTTAAAACCATTTTAAGGTAAATCTTCTTTCCGTTAAACAGAAATTGGAGGAGGGTTAATAATTCTGACTTCAACTGTACATCTGTAGTAAAATCCCCCGTCAAGTGTGACCAAAAAATCCTTTGGTCAAGGTCAGCTGAGAGTCTGAATTGCAAACACAGGTGAACAATATGATAAGGAAAAAAAGGCTGCATACCTTCCAAGAATAAGTACAACTGATCTGACCACGGTTAAATTAAATCAACAACAGAGAATTATGAAGTTACGCCTGTATCAGTTATACTGCATCTGCAAGATACATTTGTAAATAGTGGAACTCACCATTCAGAGTGGAGGAAGTTTCCCCCGACCTATAAAAATACAACACAAACAATCAGTTATCTTCACATAGAAGCAATAAGCCTTAGAAGCACATTACATTGTGGACAACAGTTTTACGTCCTTAATACGAGCAAAAAAATATATATGGGTCTATCAGTCAGTTCAAAACATAGCTTGAGATATTAAATTTAAAATATCTTAATTTTTGCAAACCGATATTGTTTTCTAAACAGCAAAGCTGATCTTTCAGTCTGTTTAATTAAACCCACTGTTTTAAACCATGACTTAAAAACTGAGAACTAAGATACTAAATAGAGCTGTGCAATGTGACCATATATATATATCATATGGACAAAACCTTTCATATTCTGCTCTATCATTTATTTCGTGGGTTCTCAAAGTAAATTATTTATAGTAAATCTTTTTCATAATTTACATACATGCACAATGTTACAAGTCATTACAGGGATGCAGACAGAAACACAAACAACAGCACCATGAGAAAGTTGCAATCTGGAAAGCACAATGTTCACATTTTGCCTTTTATTTTGCAATAAATATTTTTTAAATATATATTAGACCTTTAATAAACTTAATAAACTAATAGTTTTCGGAAAGGCTTTTATATATTTTTTATATTTATTTCATGTTTCTACATTTTTAAATCAAACATTTGCCCTGAAGTTCTAAATAAAGTGAGAAACATGACCGCATATGAATGAGTACACTTCTGATTTAAATATATACTTTAAAATGCTAAATAAGAAATAGTCATTTACATGTGGTCAATATAAACTATTCACTGATTGAATTTACAGAAATGGTAGAATATTGTGATATATGTTGTTATAAGCATATAATATGACTTACAGTTGAAGTCAGAATTATTAGCCCCCCTGTATATTTTTTCTCCAATCTCTGTTTAACAAAGAGAAGATTGTTTTTAATAACTGATTTCTAATAACTGAATTATTTTATCTTTGCCATGATGACAGTGCATTATATTTTACTAGATTCAGCTTAAAGTGCAATTTAAAGGTTTAACTAGGTTAACTAGGCAAGTAATTAGGCAAATCACTGTATAACAGTGGTTTGTTTAGTAGACAATCAAAGAAAAATATTGCTTAGGGGGCTAATAATATTGACCTTAAAATGGCTTAAAAAGTGTAAACTGCTTTTATTCTAGCCGAAATAAAACAAGTAAGACTTTCTCCAGAAGAAAAAATATTATAAGAAATACTGTGAAAAACTCCTTGCTCTGCTAAACATCATTTGGGAAATATTTGAAAAAAAAAAATAATAATTATAATTTTGACTTCAACTGTATATCACGATGAGATTGTTATATCGTTCAGTTCTCTAGTACCTAAATAGCTTTCCGTACTCTTACATTATAGAGTGAGAGGTAGAGGGCCCACAGGCAGAGGTAGGTGAGACTGTCCCTCAGGATCCCCAGCAGCACAGCGCCCAGGCTCAGCAGCACTCCCAGCAGGCAGACGAGCTCCAGGACCTGCTGGGGCTCCAGACCCAGAGATGGCCCCAGCCACAGAAGCGATGGAGAGGCCTGGAGCTGCTCCAACAGGGGCCACTGCACCTTCGGCATCTGCAGACGCACTGGGAGAATACCCTCATCTCCATACAAACCTGTACAGAGACACATAATCTGATTAGACAATGTTCATTATTCAGTACTATTCAACAAGTACTTTTAGAAACATGTAGTACAAACTATTGTAGACTTGTTTATGCTAGTAATGACTTCTGAGGTGTTTTATCGATTATCTAGTCATCTACTTATTGGGACTGGGATGATGTGTAGATATGTACCTATATTTACAGAAAATATATTGGCAAATAATAATATTTAAAAAGAGGAAATTAAGTAAAAAAAAAAAAAAAATTACATAAATATTATTATTATTTATTAATTTACTTCCAAATTACTAACAAGGACAATTCCAAAAGTTTTAAAAGATATAATAATAATAATAATAATAATAAACACATTACATAATAATGCAATTAGTAAATAATAATAATAATAATAATAATAATAATAATAATAATAATAATATCAACAACAACACAAAATATCAATATTTGTTATGCAAACATTTTATTACAGTTCTACATAATAATATTTATTGTTTTAATTACTATTATTACTAATAATTAACTTCCAAATTACTTCCAAAGAAAATTCTAAACAATAAAAAAATGTATGTAATAATTGTTTATTAAAATATCAATAATAATAATAATAATATCAATAATAATAATAATAAAAAACAACAACAACAACAACAACAACATAAATAATAATAATCATAATATTGTTTCATTATATACACAAAATATCAATATTTGTTATGCAAACATTTTATTAGTTCTAAATAATAATAATAATAATAATAATAATAATAATAATAATAATAATAATAATGTTTATTGTTTTAATTATTATTATTAATTAACTTCCAAATTACTTCCAAAGAAAATTCTAAATGTTTTAAAAGATATTTTAATAAACAATTATTACGTAAATAATAACATAAATCATAAACAACAATAATTTATTATAAACAAAATATCAATATTTGTTAGGCAAACATTTTATTACAGTTAATAATAATTATAATAATAACAATAATAATAATAATGTTTATTGTTTTTGTTATTATTATGATTATTGAATATTAAGCATTACTTTATCAAAGCTTTATTTTATTAAACCCCCATTTCCCACAGAGACTGAGAGGGAAGAAAATAAAAAAAATAAAAATACGATCTACTTCCATGTTTCATTTTGAAAGTAAAATGTTGCAAACGCTACTTCACATTAACTAGTGAAAAAAAAAAAAAAAAGATCATTTTTAATGGGCAAATGTGCTGATTGAGAACACAGTACCATGCTGTCGATAGTGACAGACAGGTCCCTCAAGGTCTGCAGGTAATAATGCGCTGTGTTTGCCCAATGCTTGTAAAAACCACAAAAGCTTCAAGCCGCATGTAAACATTCATTCAACAGAACAACACAGGCACGCACTGCCATGACAATCAGCAAAACACAAACCCGTCCTGTGACTTTCTAACGCCTCCAAACGAGACACCCCCCGCTTTATGTAAAACAGCCGCACAACTCTGCTCCAGGCTACTTACGAATAGAACAACAGAGCTGTCATACATCACGGAGACAGATCAGGAAATAAACAATATTGTGCCATTGCTGAGTGTGTTTACATGCACACTCTTAACCCGATTATGCATAATCAGCCAACAATGCATGTGGTCGTGTAAATGTGTTAACTGGTTTTCCTTTATCCGACTGAGGTCAAAAATAGCTTAAGCATAAACTGACTGTCACAGATACATTATCTACCATTTTTCCCCAGGCATATAAATGCAATAACATGCTTTCTGTTGGTTTATTGAAGCGAGCATGACAAAAACTTAATGTAGATTGTTTTTAAAGCAAACATTTAGCTGTAAGGGTGGAAATACACTGCAAAAAGCTGGTACAAAAAGGTGTTATTACTCTCATTAGTTCATTAAGTATATAATATATATAAATATATTATTATAGTTGAATATAGAAAGGCAGTCATCCTGATGATGTCAGATTGACTGCTTGGGAGATGTATGCTTAGCCACACCCCTCCAACTAATAGTTTGCAGAAAGGAGGAGCTTAGAAGTAGAACTCCACCCCCTACTTAATATTCAACTTCAGATGTAGAAAGTTTTGAATTTATTTAGTTTATATGCAAAACCAGATCAAATGTACAAGATATTATATCACTTTCCTATAATAATAAACAATAAAAAGACCATTTCAGTTTCAGATACATGATCTTTCAGTTCACATGGACTGTAATGACACAACATTACATTAACAGCAATGAATTGTCAGTTAGATATGTAAATTACATTTTGACATCACTACTACCAAATAAACAGATTTAATAAAGTCTTACAAACTATTTTTAGTTCAATTAATAAGTTATTGATCATCATGCAAATCTGGACTATAGGCATGGGGCGCTATAAGATTCTGACAGTATGATAACCTTGGATAAAAGTGATCACGGTTTCACTGCTCTAAAATAAGTTTTTTTTTTAATGTCTGGGTAAAAATCAACAACATTTTCCCCCCCATTGAACACAATATATTTTATTTTAAGAAACATTTAACATTTTGGGAACGTAAACATGTCAGGTTAAATAAACCATTGACTTCTGCTGTCTTCATTAGTTTCAAAAACACACATTTCTTTACAACTTGAAAAGACACCTTTGGATATCTTACTTCTTCAGATATAAAAGTAAGCCACTGCACTGTTCAGGTCTACAGCATGCTTGGATGTTGGTTTATAAGCGTTTTTCAAATGTTTCCTGAATCGTGGGCTGACCAGTAGCTTTTGATGTGGAGGCAAAAAACATGTTTAAAAAAAAACAACAACAAAAAAAACAACAACAACTTGCATATATCGTAGGAATGCTACAAAATTTTCATTATTTCCCTAAGGAATAACCAAAAGTTTTCATGACGGTCGTTATCTTTAAATAAGAGGGCTGAATATCATCAGTGTGCTTCTTCACAGTGTCGTCTGTAGTTTTACATTGCGCTTCAATTTTTAAAAAATATATTATAATAATCTGTTGAATACACTGTTGACTGTGACAAATTTAAAATAAATAGATGCCAAAAAACTACAATAATAATAATAATAATAATAATAATAATGACTTGGTCTTTTTATACCCAAATAAGGCAACATTTCCTGTGAGATAAAAAAAACAGAACATTCACTTAATGCTAATGACTGCATAAATGAAAATAAAAAGTGAATAAACTGGATGTTCAGAGCCGTAATGGCAATGTTAGCGAAACATTAATCAGACTCTGTTGAACTAATTCCAATAATCTAATCTGGACACTTCTTTATTTCAATAAAATGATACATGGGAGTTATCGGCTTTTTGGGGTGCATGTAAATGTTCTTGCTGACAAACTTGCTTTAAAGTGACCCAAGGACTGCGGTTGGCAAAGGTTGCAAGTGTTGCACATCCACATTTTTGGCATGCAGGCCACAGCCAGAGTGAGCGTAAAGCAGGCTGGCTTGTGTTAGAAAACAGGCCGTGTATTGTGCCGGTGCCAACAAATGACTCACGGTTGGTCTCTGTTGTTCAATTTGGAGAAAGACCCGGTTCTGCTACAAACGTCTCCACAAGACACACCACCTTAGAGGATTAATTCCCATGTGTAAGCAAGCAAAGACATGAAGTTGGGATAGGAAAGAACTATTCAAAGGAGTCAACACCTTGAACGTGCTTACTTTAGTTGATTTTTTTTTTACATTTTTATGATGCACAGTTGAGCAACAAACAAACCAGCCCAGCTCATCAAACGGGAAGAGTGCTATTATTTACTTCCCTTTCCTTTTGGCAACACAGCGAGTGGATTCAGCTCTTTGTGATTAAGACTATATCATAACCTCGTTCTTTGAAGAGCTAAACAGTATGTGAGTATTTCTAAAATGAACAGAAACGGACTATTTTGTGGTTGAATGACACTTGAATGAATGAGCGAATTAAATCTGAATACATTACACAGGCATACACTCAAGAAAGGATTTTTGCTGCTTCTCTAAACTACTTATTTTAAATAAGCTGAATCAACACAGTTCTTGAGAGTTTTTTTTGGAGACAACTTAATTGTTTTATGTTCAATCCACCTAAATTTGTAGAATCATTTAACTTCATCGATTTGTTTTGGGACAACATGAAGGAATTGTGTGGAAACCAGCATTTATTATGGTGTACAAATAAAGCGAAACATCAAAAGATTGTTTACATTCATACATTCTCAAATCGATAAATAAATATTTCAAACATAACATTAAAATGCATTTAGATATAAATATTTAGAGACTAGAGGGTCAATAAAGTGATGCACCACAAATGTATAACGTTTAAAACACAATGGCAGACTAAAATAGTTTATAAATATGGCTGTATGTTATTTTTATATTACTTAGAAAACAAAATTGTCAATGTTGTTTTGTCCAAACAAAGCAAACAAACAAACACCCAAAACCTCAAACGTTCAAAGTCTTCGTATCTAGCAATATTTGAGCAAAAATAGCCTTTAAACCCAATTATTAGATAACAGCGTGACTACTGTAGCACATTATTGAGGTAAAGTTGGTTTTATATATTTCGCACATTCACATGCTCCCTATATTGTTTACCATGGTAAAATGAACATTCGGTCTAAAATTACATGCAAGTATGACTTCAAAACAACATTAGCACCATTTCATTGACCGTGAACAATGTTGTACTTTGATAGTCGTTTGCTGCTAATATGATTTCCCTATTTAGAATGTATAAATAATACTTTTCTGAAAGTATATGATCAAGGAGAAAGTCCTAACGCACGACTATAAAACCAAACTTAACCCCAATTAGCACATTGCATCTTTAATGCACCTTTTATTCTGGACAAACGTTAAACATTTCTGTTGGTGGCCAAACCAAAATCTGAGAGTACAAAGAAATATTAACTAACGCAAAACATATAAATAACTCACTAGCAGAGAGAGCAAAATCCAGATCGTTGTAAAGTTGGTTTTATATTTGAACATTCGTTTAGTGACAAGCTCCTTATATTGTTTACCATGGTACTTTGAATATTCAGTCTGAAATCGCATGCAAGTATGACTTTAAAACAAAATTAGCACTATTTCATTGACTGTGAAACAGTGTTGTACTTTGACAGTCATTGGCTGCTAATATGATTTCCCTATTTAGAATAAGCAAAATTAATACTTTTCTGAAATTATATCATCAAGGAGAAAGTCCAAATGTGCCAATATAAAACCAACTTTGCCTCGGTTGCAAAGTCTTTGAATCTCAAAAACTCACTAGCAATTTTTGCGTTAAAATAGCCTTTAAAGCCAATTATGAAGTGACAACTGGACTACTGTGGAACATTGCATCTTTAATGCACCTTTCAATCTGGACAAACGTTAAGCAATTGCGTTTGTGGCCAAACTAAAATCTGAGAGTACTAAGAAATATTAACTAACGCAAAACATACAATAACTCCCTAACTAAGAGACGGTTTTACATTAGCACATTTGGACTTTCTCTTCGATAATATAATTTCAGAAAAGTATTATCTGCAGAAATGGGGAAATCATATCAGCAGCCAATGACTATCAAAATACAACATTGTTTACAATCAATTAAATGGTGCTAATGTTGTTTTGAAGTCATACTTTAATGCGGTGTCAGACCCAATATTTAAAGTAGCGTGATAAACAATATAGAGACTGTAAAATGAATGAATGCGTGAATATAAAACAAACTTTACCTCAATAGCTAAGAGTGCATAATCCAGCCCTTGGTAATGCATTGCAAAAGTATGAGTCACGTATTTTTACAGTCTATGGTCACAATGGTTGGAGATGAAAGCTGATTTTTAATAAAATATATGAGGTGGATGTCTAACTATGCTGTTGCATGAGTTTATTGACACTTTAAAATGCCCTTCTGGGGGGTTAATAGTAAAAAAAGAGAGGCTAAATTAACAAACATATCGCATATGCATGTAGCATTTTTGTGACAAAAGCTCTACAGGGCCCTGAATGCTCATGGTCACTCAGTGCGCAGTCAGCACTAACTGGCGGGGCTCCCAAACATCAGCACATGTGGAGGAACTCACTACTGTTTTATTCATACGGAGATACGCAAACATTCAGTTATCTCCAACTCCAGAAACAATGCATGACATATTAAACACACTGCGCAAATGTCTGCAGAGATGCGGTTCAAGCACGAGGTTCTGTAAAAGTTTGAACCGAAACTGCACGTTTTTACGCATGAGAAAAGGCGATTCGCATCAACGAATGAATGAATCAATTGAATTGCGTGTTGTTTTCGCTCGCATTCCTCAATATAGTTCAAGATCAAGTGTAAACGCAACCATTCATTAGCGCCGCGCCCAAAAATCCAGCACAGTCGCCAAACATCCACCTTCAGAGAGCGAGAAACTTCCCTACCTGGAATCTGAACGTAGACGGACGCGAAAGCACACGCGTAAATGAGCGCAATGCTGCTCAGAAACAGTTTTCTGGGCGTTTTGATTTCCCCCATGTTTGAGGCTTGCTGGAGGGATGAGGTGTCACTTTGTTTCGGCTGATTCGAGAGCTAATGCTCATTGGAAAAATGAAGTGGAATCGGAGGGGTGGAGTTTGAATTAGTGATGGAAGCCCGAATCACTTCCGCGAATCGGTTCTTTTGAACGGGTTGTTCGGTTCTTTTGCGCCGTGACGTAATCACGAGGTTCTTGACATTCCAGTAAAAAAGTGCTATTTTACGTTTTAAAATATGCAAGTCATTTAATATCAAATTATAATTTTTATATACACGACACAATACTGAAGCTTATTTAAACCATGGATAAAGCTTTTGCACATTTTGATACAAAGCTTTTTATGTTATTTATTTTACAAAGCTATTTATTTAAATAATTACACCATGTATGGAAGCCCGTCAATGTTTACAGAATAAAAACTGAAAACTATTTTCCCCACACAATTCAGAGTATCTCATTTCTGTCTGAAACATTGCAGAATCGCTTTTTTGCGGGGAAAAAATAAGTTTACGTTAATTATTAAAATCACGAAGTAATTTCCCTTGGAATTGTGAGACATAACTTACAATTGCAAATACCTACAAGTTTGCTACTTGAAATGGCAAGATATGAACTTGAAAATAAGCATAAGATATGAGATGTACTGACATTAAGACTGAGACACTTTTAAACTAGCATACATTTTTATTAAGCCGTATTCAGTTTCGGGGGAAAAACTTTAATATAAACTTAAATTGATAAATATAAACCTAGTAAACCTAAAATGATTAACCTAGTGACTTGTTATAAAGATTTGAAAATGAATCATTTTAATGAACCCGTTCAATCGATTCACAGAAAGACTCGATTAAAAATAGATTCATTCATTTGACTTTGTGGCACATGGGTGCACGTTACACCATAATCTCGAAAGCAGAACAATGCAACAGTTTAAACTAGAGTATTTGTAGTAGTGAAATCAAACCATGGAATGGAAGCAAATGTAATATGCAAAACGTCAACGCAGTATGTAAAATGGCAACGTATGTGTTTCAATTCACATTTTCCATGACATGCAAACCTTGGTAGCTTGCACAAAATAAAAATTTAAATAATTTACATTTGCCATTTTCAACCAGTTTTAAAAATGTAAATTACATGCTCATTTTTATGCTATACAAGTTGCAAAATTAAATTGAAAAGACACAAATTTGATGTATGCAACATATAAGCAGAAATGGTAGCAAAATTATTTAAATGTTATTTGCTCTTAATACATCTAGCCTCACACTTAGGAAACATAGGATTTTCATAACACCCTGGGATGTTAGTATCGAAAATCATTTTGAAATGTAAAATGGCTATGTATTAAAATTTTCCAAGACACGTGCAAAGTTTTGCGCAAAATATTTATAATTTGCATTTGTTATTTCCACTCAGTTTCGATGTGTAAATGACAAATTTAGTTATTTTAATGCTACACAAGTTGCAAAATTAAATTGAAAATGTACTTGAAAATATTTGCAGCCTAAAATGACTTATTTTGCGATGCATTCTCAACTTACTCCATGGCAATATTTGCTGAATAACAAATCTAAAATGCTGGATCACTGGATTTGCAAAATCGTGGGGGGACAAATATGAGCACCACCTCACTAAACTGACACTCAAATCCTCTCCCATGGCCTCAAAGGATATTATGTTCATTAGACAAGTAAATTAAGACATGCTACTCTTCCAGAGCCTAATGGTATAATACTGGTAGATGCAGTCAGGTGTTACAGAAACCTAGACACTTAACTAAATACACAATATTTAAATTAACTTTATTAAACACATTAAGAAGTTTTAATATATTTTTGGATCCATGAGTGATAGGCAGACACTCGGGTGAACACAGCTGGCTTCTGAGGTTGGCATTTCTTGCTGCCCCATGTTGTTAATCCTACAAGGTGGTAAATCCCATTTTTTGCACAAAGAAGGGGTGCGCCCGAGTCCCCCTGCAGCAAAATATAATTTAAGTGAAAAGCGAACAGTACATGTTCAATCCAGAGGTGTTAAACTACTGTAAGACTGTACCAAGCAGGAGGTTGAGGCTGCTGCATGCGTGCACAGGAGGGAGTGTGTGTTGAAACCATCACCCCAGCCAGTCCTGCAGGTTTCCTCAGAGAGAGACTTAACTCTAGCCATATGCAGAATCTCAGGCTGCAAATCCACTAATTAGAAAGGAAACCATAACATGGGCTTGTAAAAGACATTTTGGGATGCTCTTAAAGGAGGAGCTGTTTGTTTGTTCGTTGGTTGTCACATCAGCAAATTATCATGGCAAGATTAATACAGATAAAAACATAACAAATGTATTAATCAATAAGTAATTGTATAAAGAAACGTAATAACATTTTACATTAAAAACATTAGATATGATTTCAATTTGATATACATGATAAAATAAAGGTTCTTCCTGGGATACATTTTTAAAAACCATCCATTAAGGTGCTCTTAAGATTAGCAAGTGTAACGCTGCAACAGAAAATGCTTTGTGATGTTACCATAAATAATTTTCCATATTTGAAAAGCCAGCAACTCAAGTATTACCTCATTTACTCTTACAAAGTATTTCTGTTTTAGTTAATTACTAATATATATATATATAAAAACTGTTTAGAGAATGAAAATTTAATTAAACTTAATCTATATAAAAAAATAATCCATCCTAAACCTACACATACAGGGCAAGCTTTTTGGAAAATGGATTTGATTGGACCTTTTTCAGCCTACATAGATTGTTGAATAAATTTAAAATACATTAACATAAAAATAACTCCAAACCACCTTGATCAGCAATTCTAGTGTACAATGTAATGTGAATGCCAGGTTTCAGTTTGATTTACTGCTGACTTACATGTAGCTTTTCTTGGCCCCCAACCAGTTGTCACACAAGATGAGTCTCCACTGACCAATTCATCATCTTTATCAGTTATGCACACTGGAAATATCAATGGCCCTGAATGGAGGATATGTTAAAAGCTACAAAACTAGTCACGCATAAAAACACTCAAGGTCATTTGATCAGATGTTATACCTATCCGAGCTGGAACAGATAAGTGGATCATGGAGAGATCAGAGACTGGCGGGTAGCTGCCATTGTAAGCCAAACTCTGAATGCTTTCCACATCTACAGTCTGACCAGACATGAAGTTCAGGTCATGAGCTCCCAAGACCACCACATCTCCTGCCCTAAGGGACAAACTTTGTGAACAATCACTGAAGGCTTGTATACACAGACGCATTTAGCTGTATATGTATTTGCTTGCTTATTTATTGCCACAACAGCAACTTACCACTATTTCATGGCATACATAACTTCACATTTTATTAAGAGATGAAAAAAAAACCTTTAAATTAAAAACATTACATAATTTCTTTCAGTTTGATATATGGTAAATAGCAATTCTTCTATGGGATATAAAACATCCATCAAAGTGCTCTCAGTATGGATATCTGGTCTAATGGTCTTTAAAATAGCTGTATCATATCAGCATTTCTTTTGGTGCGATTCAGCATTTTGGGAGCCTGTTTAGCATGTTTAGGAATGTGGCGCATAGATTGTTCACATACATTGAAAAGCTCATTCATGCACTGTAATCCAGGGATGTCCATTCGTGCTGCTGGAGGGCAAGTGTCCTGCACAGTTTATCGTCTATCAGCTCCAACATATATTCCCAGAGTCTGGAGCTGAACTCTGCAGGACAATGACCCTCCAGGAAAAGATTCAAACCGCTGATTTAAAAGATTGGGTAAATATAAGAGGGGAAAAAAAGGTCACATGAGATGCACACCAAGTGGAAATAGTAATGCATCTCATCTGACCAGGCATCAATAAGCAAATCCAGACCAATACAGATGTGACCTAAGGAACAATAGCTGAAGGTAAATGATCAAATGCATTTTGCTTACTTGACAAGACAGTGGCGTGGTGCCAGAACCCAGCGTGGATGAACAAGGACACCACTACAGTAATGCGTGTCTTCGCTCTGCAGACTAGCCTGCCACGGCCAGGCATTCGGACATGCCTCGCTCACATTTTCCACCTTGAATGCACCATTCTCAGTGGACACTACCTGTGCCAAGCCATTGGGCAGTCGACAGGGCTCTGTCTTGGCCTGACCACACTGGGCTGAACATGAACGACGACTAAAGCAATTGCAAAAGGTACACGATTGTTTAAAAAAAAAAAAAAGATTTACCATCTGAAGCAGCTCCAGAGACTTCAGAAGTAAGTTCACCTATAAAACAAAATAATAAAAAAACCCCAGCAGTTTTAGAGCAGCCATTGATGCACACGTCAACTCTGCAAGGTCATACCACGCATGGATGACACCATCCACTGTCTGTAGTGAGATAGTGTGGTGTAGACCCCTGGTTTTTGAGCTCGTCCACATCCGACCCCCCAGCTGACCACTCCAGCAAGCTTGTATCTCTCACCATTGAAACACGAGAGGGGACCGCCAGAGTCACCCTGAAGAGACATCCAGAGCACACAACATGTAATTCGCATCAAGGATAAAAACTATAAATATAACTATACATATATATATTTGTGTCCACACAGATGAATGATAACAATCTGTCATGTAATCAATCTAATCAAACAGTGAATTTAGCAATCACAGTCAGTGTAGTGGAATAATGTTTTTCACTAGCATTTTCAATGGCAACAAAGGTAACACAAAGTTGCCAAAACTAGCACTGGATACCTGAGGTAATCATATTTTTATACTTCAAATTGACAGCCTGGTTTGCAAATATATTTTTTAATCATCATTTCCCAAGGAACAACCAATCAAGTCCACAATATAGTAATTGTTAAAATCTTAATACCAAGCAGAGCTCCTCCACAAAGGCTTTGAGCCATTTTGTGCAGCTTTAAGTTGGGCAAGCCCTTTGCATTTTAATGGATTCTGAATGATTGTCAGTGTTTTATCGTTTATTCTCTACATCTTTACTGTAATAGTTGTGGTTTGGACTCTGCTGTTGTTTCTTTTCATTTCTTTCATCATAATCGTGCTTTGTGAGAATGCCCCTTAAGAGTGTAAAGAAAGAAAAATCTAGTTTAAAAATAAATATTAAGCCATAAATGTGATGCTATACCAGAAACAAATGCAAACGTTTACCTGACATGCATCCATTCCACCTTCATTCGCTCCAGCACACATCATAGACTTCAACACCTTCCCTCTGTAAAATCTGTTACACGCTTGTGGCTCATAGACCGTTACATTGACCTCCTGAAGTCTGGAGGCCTGAGGACCATCTATAAAAAAAGACAAAGTCCTCTAATCTCATATAACCACAATTAATGGAGCCCATTACACCGGTCATACAGGACAAAGTTAATTTATTCCCTTACTCTCAGTGATGGCGCCCCAGCCGGTGACAGTGCAGGTTTCCAGAGGAGGCAAGTCATTGTTAAAAACGCCAATAGGCCTCACAAATTTACTGAACACCACTGGACTCTGCAGTTTCAGCAGGGCAATATCATTCTCATTTGTCTTCTGGTTGTAGTTCTTGTGAGAGAAGATTTTTTGCACCTGTATGGACTTTTGAAAGAATCTACAATGAGTTATATAAAATTAAAATTGCATATAAAGGAGGGAAGTTAGATGTAAATAAATACACACAGACACTTACTTCACGTGAGGATTCATTCGTATTCTCCAAATTGTGTATTCCAACCACCGCGTTCCACATCAATGGCTTTTTATAACTGCTCACAAACATGAAATGGGTTTTAGTCACAATAAAATTAAAGCAGATATCAAAACAAAAATGTAATTCTTGCATTTTTATTATTATTGTGCTGTTAATTAGAATTTGTATGCGCTTATTTATTTACCAAAAAAACATGTGGAAGGCAACTGGAGCCAGAAATCTTTAAAGAAAATGTGTTAATTTAAAATCAACATGTACAGTTTTGACCATGGCTATGGACCATCATAAGCCAGTGACATTGCAATATTTGTGATTGCATTTGCAATATACATACATGCATACAAATGCCCACACAGAATCTGAGCACAGATTTGTGCAGATTTTAGCCCATCTTTGAGTCCATTTATTTACTTGTGTAAATTAATATTTATTCCGTTTTTAAATTAATTTCAGTAATATTATTGACTAATATGAAAATGTTAGAAGATGTTGACTCGCATTATTTGGGATGGATGGGCTTACCGTTTAAAGCAGTGACCGGCGGTAATAACCCACTGCTGGTCGAGGATGGCACCACCACAGGTTGGCAAATCATTGTACTGCAGAGAAACCTGCCATGGCCACGAATGTGCCCAGGCCTCCTTTCCACCAATAATCCGGCTCTCCTCCTTTTCCTCATCTTCTGGGATGAATGAACGAATGCCTGCTAGATCTTATAAACCGAGCAGGAAACAAGGAATCATATTTGCATGCCAACAAATGTTTTTTATTTTCCACACTTACAGCATGAGAGACATTAAATTACATGTATTATATTATGCCATTTTGTTTTCATCATGTTTTCTTTTTGCCTTCTGAACCCCCTCACCCCAAGTCAAACAGTGTTATAACTCGGATTGTAGGATTTTTTAGTGTGTTGAAATATGAGAAAGCAGATTGTCCTTTTCAAGATAATACAGCATTTATCCATTAAACTACTGCCAGACAAAATAAAATCATGATTATTAAGTATTGAAGGAATATGAAAACAAATAGGGATGGTAATTGGGCACGTAAAGTAAAACGAAAGGTGCGAAATTTAGTTGTATTATACCGTACAAACATGTCAACTCAATCAATCACATAAGCCAGCCAACCCAGCAGGCACATGAACGACCTACAACGCTGAAACAACCTTGAAGTAACGTTTAATGTCAAACAACTGAAAACCAACCTGCATGACCAAGC
>CAIGQW010000596.1:14015079-14026988 GCA_903798125.1 Danio choprae
CACACACACACACACACACACACACACACACACACACACACACACACACTAAAACTCAGCATCTCTTGCAGAGTGTTGTTTTCTGCTTCCTTTCTCAGGAGGTGATTTCTCACAATGCCATTTCTCTTTGAGGCTGAGAGAACCGCTACTGATAGGAAGCATGAGCATGAGTGATAGGAAGAAATTATATGCAATTTATTCTGGTACAAGGCGCCTGAGTGTGATTTAATAAAATGTGTTTGTTTTGAACTTGCCGACTGCAGCTGTTGAGCATGGACTGAGGCAGATTAGTAACTAACCCCTATGTCATATAATATGTAAATGGATTTTTTTCTTTAGATGAAGATTCATTTCTTGGTTTTCTGAATCTATTTCAAGTGAGACCAACAAAAAGTCTGCTTTCCAGAACCCAGCTGACTAGTGTTAGCTACCGAAATCTATGATGAAAAATGTTTGTTGTTGACTTTTTTTTTTTTGACTGAGGGCATACTCACACTAGGCACAGTTGACTTACACCATGCCGAAGCGCTTGTCCCCCCTTCTATTTCCCCTGAAGGCCTGCACTCACATTGCATTTTTTACCTTCCGAGCCAGAGCATGCTTACATCATCGATGATGCGGCTGTTCAGTTTCAAAGGAAGAGAAGCGCTCTCGTTCAGCACAGTGAACACTGCTTTAGTTATATCGATGTTAAGTATTATTTTTAGTCGTCAGGGACACACAGTCAAATATTTTGCTGAGCACTTTTGACGCTCATAAATTATAATAAAAGACCTCGTGTTGCAGCTGTTAGGTTTGCTGAAGGTGGCAGCTGCATTGCAGCGAGGAGTTTGCATCTTTAATAAACTATGACAGTTCGTGTTCATTAAAAAGGTAAGAATGATTAATAAATCCATATGAAACAGTCCTTTAAAAGTGATGTTGCGTCTTCAGCTTCGGGCTCAGGCATGCTTTGCACTCACATTACAAGCATACCGCGCCAAAGCCCAGCCGAACCGCGCTCTGGCACACCTCTTCCAACCGGGCCAACTGAACCATGCCTTGGCCTGATTTGGAGCACTTACACTTGTCAAACGAACTGGGAAATGAGTCCTGGCACGGTTCAGATAGCCTAGTGCGAGTGCACCCTGAGACATCACCAAAACCATTTAATGGCAAAAATGATGAGATTAAAATGTATTTAAAACATATGAACTTGATCAAAATCTGGCCTACAAACAAACCAAACCAATCCAACCAGAAAACCAAACAAATGATACCAAACAAAATATAACAAAACATAAAACGAAAAACACAAAACACGACATGAAAAAAACAAAACAAAACAACTAAATGAAATGAAATGAATGAAACCAAACCAAACCAAACAAAATAAAACATAAAACAAACAAAACAAACAAAACAAAACAAAACAACTAAATGAAATGAAACGAATGAAATCAAACCAAACCAAATAAAATAAAACATAAAACAAACAAAACAAACAAAACAAAACAACTAAATGAAATGAAATGAATGAAACCAAACAAAACCAAACAAAATAAAACATAAAACAAACAAAACAAAACAACTAAACAAAGAAACAAATGAAACCAAACCAAACAAAATAAAACAAACAAAACAAACAAAACAAAACAACTAAATGAAATGAAACGAATGAAACCAAACCATTCATTCATTCATTCATTTTCATTTCGGCTTAGTCCCTTTATTAGTCTGGGGTCGCCACAGCGGAATGAACCGCCAACTTATCCAGCATATGTTTTACGCAGCGGATGCCCTTCCAGCTGCAACCCATCTCTGGGAAACATCCATACACACCCATTCACACTCATACAGTACGGACAATTTTTTAGCTTACCCAATTCACCTATAGCGCATGTCTTTGGACTTGTGGGGGAAACCGGAGCACCCGGAGGAAACCCACGCCAACACAGGGAGAACATGCAAACTCCACACAGAAACGCCAAGTGAAACCAAACCAAACAATACAAAATAAAACATAAAACAAACAAAACAAAACAACTAAACAAATGAAACGAATGAAACCAAACAAAACAAAAAAGAAACAGAACATAAAACAAAAAATGCTAAACAGGAAATGAAAAAACCCCCAAAACAAAACAACTAAATGAAATGAAATGAAACAAATGAAGCCAAACAAAACTAAATTGAACACAAAACAAAACAGCTAAATTAAATGAATGAAACCAAACAAAATGAAACAGAACATAAAATGAAATATACAAAACAAAACAAAAAACGAAAGCAACAAAATGAAACAGAACATAAAACGGAAAAAACCCAAAACAAAACAACTAAACTGCATGAAATGAAATAAATGAAACCAAACAAAACAAAACGAAATAGGACAGAAAATGAAACACTTATTCATTTATTTTCCTTCGGCTTAGTCTCTGATTTATCAGGGGTCGCCACAGCAGAATGAACTGCCAACTATCCCAGCATATGTTTTACTCAGCGGATGCCCTTCCAGCTGCAACCCAGTACTGGGAAACTCCTATACACTCTCGCATTCACACACGCACCAAATAAGCATTAACCTTTATTAAAGATGCAAAAGGTGCATTCATAAATAGTTTTTAAACTCTACAGATCTTTTTCATAATGAACATGGTGCATTAAAAAGTCGATTGTGCTAAAATATAAAATATAAAATACGACTCCTTTAAGATAAATCATAAAGCATAAATCGATTCACAGAGCAGCAAATGATGGAGAAACCTTGTGTTTAGTATGGTGCAATAAAAGGGAGCGTGCATGAACTGACATACAAAGACACACACCTCAGTGTGATTTCCTTGTTTGCTGTAGATGGCAGACAACAAGCGGTAACATTCAATGCAGTTGCCGGTCTTTGAAATGATGCCCAGGGTCATTTTCTCTGCCTCCGTAGAGCGACCTGCCATGGCTAAAACCTGCGCCTGTGGAGGCAACGAGATGTGAAGAGACAAACGAGTTGGAAAAAAAGGAAAGAGGAAATGAAAGAGCAGCCAGAAAGTAACCTGAGAGGTCCTGGCCTTTGTTTTTCAAGGCGGTGATGTGAATCACAGTGAAAGGTCTGTGGAGACTCAATTAAGCTGATGTTATACGCTTTGAAATAACCGGTTTCAAAGATCAGTAATGCCAATGCTTACAACAAACACAGCACAACAGCTTGAAGTAAAACCTCAGTTCATTTTCTCCACAGGGAAATAGATTTTAAACAGTAACAGTAAACTCTGGAAAAGTGAGATTTGAGGTTATTATTAACCTCGTATGCTTACGTTGATCTGTTTGGGTTACTTCAATTGAATTTTTTTTTAACCATGATGCAATATAGAAAATACCACCAATCCCCATATAGAAGTCTCATATATAGAAATATATGCAAATGACGTATATGACATACAAGTTCATATTTGGATTTCACATATATAAACTATGTCATATACGCAACATGAAATATTGCAAAAATAGCTATTTCATTTTTTGTCAACCATTGTAATGTCAGATATGTACATACTGTATCAGTTCAAATATACCAGATATGTTCATATATGGCCATATATGAACACATATATAACATTATAGATAATAAATGTGAACACATATGTACATATTTGAAATTTCAATGGTTGACAAAAATATGAAATGGCAATTTTTGCACAATATATGTTGACTATATGTGACATATTATATTTGTGAAATCGATATATGAACATATATTGCGTGTATTTCCATATATCAGATTTCTTTGTGGATCAGAGAGCTGTAAAGAGCAAAGTCAAACCAAAATATATAGTGAGCTCCACTCACTCGCTATATTTATATTTTTACATTCTGCAAATTTACATTTGATTGTGTCATTTGCAGTGCATCATGGGATTGTAGTCCTTTGCCTCATTAAAGCCATTAAGAAGTTGGTTGGCTTCTTTGGCTCAGTTTGGTTAGTCAGTGGCTTACATAATAGCACTTTATTAAAGACTTTCCTATCCATATGGTAATAAAATACTGCCAAAACCAGCACCACTAAAAATGTCAAATATATGTACATACTGTATCTGTTCAAATATACTAGATATGTTCATATATGGCCACATATCAACACATATATAACATTATAGCTAATAAATTTAAGAATATATGTACATATCTGAAATTCCAATGGTTGAAAAAAATATGAAATGGCAAGTCTTGCAATATTTCAAAACATATTGTCTATATATGACATATATTGCCAGCACTGCTATGTATGTATGACATATCCTGCCAGAACCAGCACCACTAAAAAAAAGTAAATGCACTGTTATGAAAACATTGAACATAACCGGCTAAACTGGAAAAAGATTGAGATAGGAAGTGATGGGATGTTTTTTAGGTTAAATTGTGACTGTAATCTCACCAGGGCAAGCCAGATATCTGTGCTGTCAGGCTGCAGTGTGGACGCCTCTTTGTAAACCTCCAGAGCCTCCTCATATCTACCTGTGTTGTAGTATAAAGCACCCAGAGGAGTCAGGATATCCACTTTACGCACCACTTGCAGGGCCCTGCATGAGAGAGACACACAAATACACGCACGCACACACACACACACACACACACGCACACACACACACCTGTGATTTAGTTCATACACTGTATAGACTATTCGGTTTCAATTGATCTCGTTTTACCTTTTGTACCACAGCTCCGCCTCTTTATTATCATTGGATGAGCGAAGAAGACGGCCCAGGTTCACCATGGCAACATAATGAGCTGGCTTGAGACGCACAGCTTCCTGGTAATGAAAGGCTGCACGATCCCCACGACCTAAAATGAGAATAGATCATAAAACGACATAACATGCATGTGTGGCATATATTAAACAATCACTTGACATTTGGGGGAGTAACATCTAGGAAAGCCCTGGAAATCATGTCTATGCCATTTTATTCATTCATTCATTCATTCATTCATTTTCATTTCGGCTTAGTCCCTTTATTAATCTGGGGTCGCCACAGCGGAATGAACCGCCAACTTATCCAGCATATGTTTTACGCAGCGGATGCCCTTCCAGCTGCAACCCATCTCTGGGAAACATCCATACACACCCATTCACACTCATACACTACGGACAATTTAGCTTACCCAATTCACCTATACCGCATGTCTTTGGACTTGTGGGGGAAACCGGAGCACCCGGAGGAAACCCACGACAACACAGGGAGAACATGCAAACTCCACACAGAAACGCCAACTAAGTACATATAAGTACATATATGTTCAAATATATTATATATGACCACATACATAAAATTACAGCTAATATATTTGAACATATATGTACATATTATCAATTTCATTGGTTGAAAGAATTTTTTTTGCACTAAATTTACATATATTTGATATATTTGAAATCCAAATATGAAATTGTGTGTCATGTAATTTGCATATATTGCCATATATCCGATTTCTGTGTGGGACCTGGCAAATTGTACCTGTCTCTTACCTCTGTTTATACTATATAATATATAACTCCAGACACTTATACACACACGTAACATTAAAAAAATGTAAAAACTTGATGCAATACCTCATTAAATCACATACAAAGTGTTTTTTTTTTAAGTTAAACTTGAAGTGACCAGTGATTTACCTGTGTCCACCAGGAACACGCCATAGTTGTTATGGAGGTCGGAACTGTCAGGACAGTTCTCAATACCCTTGGTATAAATCTCATTTGCTTCTTTTGAATGGCCCTACACAAAAAACAGGGTAAAAATCAGTGTATAAGGTTTTGAGGTGTCTTAGAACCAGCAAAGAATCGCTTCACACGAGTGTCATTTATCGAAACAAGAACAAAGAGCAAGACCTGGTCAGCATATAGAGAGGCGAGACTGGAGTACGCATCTGCAAAATGAGGACCGAACCGAATCGATTCCTTCAGCATCCGCTCCGCTTCTTCCTCTTTCCCCTGAGACCTGGAAAACAACATCACCATCATCCTCTTCCTCATACTGTACATGGGTAGCTGGGTATATTCACAGACTGTTGCCATACAACTGTGTTAAAAAAACTAAAAAAGGTGATTTTTGCATAATAGGTAGTCTTTAAATGAAATTATGCATAATATTTTTTTCTCAAGACTCATCAGACTTGTACATTTTCAATAAATAGGGGACAACACAATTTGTGATTTACTAAAAATTGTAAAATGAAGCATTTACATTGCATTTTCATTTAGTGATTTAGCAGACGCTTCTGTTCAAAATGACTTACAATTGAGGAGGCATTCAGTGATTCAACAAGAAGGGGCAATACACACAAATGTTGAAATGCTAATTATACAAGGGATCTGTTTGTGCTCAGAGAGTTAAGTACTAGAGTAAGGAGGGGGAGTGTGTTTTTTTTGTGTGTTTGTCAAAAAAAATTTTGAGAGAGAAGAGTGTTTGTACAGGTGGTCTGTCAAGCCCACTCACCTGTGTAAAGCACACTTCATAATTGCACAGTGCTTTTATTTTTTAAAGGCATTTATAAAAGGCCTGAGGTATTTATTAATGATTAAACCATTTTTTTAATGTATAAGAGCTGTAATTTATTGGACTATGCTTGAGACAGTCAAACAATAGACCATTTTGAGGGATGTAGACAATAACAATGGTCCTATTGGTTTTCCTGTTTTACATTTTTAATTTACATAGCTTCTGAGAATCCAAAAAGATCCACATATTGATAAATAATGTTGTGATCACTGTTATTATATTAAGATATGATATAAGATGTGATTGAATTGCCTCTTGTTTCGGTTATGAAATAGTTTAACAACAAGCAGGAAGTGTTCATGGGCCAATGACATCACCACATTGAAATGGTCTATAGGACAGTTTTGAGATTTGGCTCAAAAATGTAATAACACAGCAGTTTTTATAACAAGAGGTCCATGGTAAAACAAAGAAATGTTCGTCCTGCATTTTAAATGATGACAACACTAATTATATTTATTTTTGCCATGTGTGACAGTGGAAATGCAATGTCATGTCAAACACACACACAAGCACACACGCACACACACAGCAGCTGAGTCTTAAATCTAAAGCAGTGGCACGAAAGCAAATCCTGTGAACCACTACATCACACAATATTTTTCATTCGTTCAACCACTGAGATGTGTTTGGGTGTCTGCCAGCCTTGCGCACAGAAGCAGAGTGTTATCAGATTCTGAGACTTCAGTGATGTTGTGGTAGAGAGTGTGTGTATTTTACTTGAGGAGGTTTCCCAGGTTGAAGAGGGCTCTGTTGTGTTGAGGGTTAATGTCCAGCGCTCTCCTGTAATAAACCTCAGCCTCCTCCGCCTGGTGAGTCAATGTGCCAAGATTATTCAGAGCACTGGCATGGCGAGGGTACAATCTACACAAACATAGAGGAGGTTATTAGGATTTACAGAAGGATTAGGATTAGGATAACAAATAACAAAAAAAAATAACAACAGCCTAAAAAAATACAATACAACAACATTAAAAAATGCTTATTTATTTTTGTTTACATATAATATTAAGCATTAATAAAGAATTATAAAAATAAATATTAATATTGGCCATACTTTATTTTAAGCTATACAAATGTCGGTACACTGAAAAAAAAAGTATTCTTTGAATTTACTACATTTTTTTAAGGTAAACAATTTATATGGGCTGAATTTAAACAAACAAATGAAGTTGAACATTACTAAATTTAATAAAAATTAAATTCAGTCCAATTAAATTGTTTTCAACCACTTTAAACCTTAAAGAAATCAAGTAAATCCAATGAATAATTTTTTCAGTGTATTAACACACCATTAACTATGACTTTTAGCTCAATAAACTGCTAATTTACTGTTTATTAATAGTGATTAAAGTAGTAGTTGGGATTAGGTATTGGCTAGGGATGTAGAATGAGATCGTGCAGAATATGTACTTATTAATTAGCAATAAAGAGCCAATATCTTAATAACAGGAAGGCAATAAACCACTAGATAATAGTGAAAACTGGTCCATATACTAAAGTGTTACCTTAATATTTTTAAACAAGAATTATAATTATGGTTCTTATTAATGCATGAATATGTTTGAAGAAAACGTGGGTGTTGAGTTATTTTCTGGCAACTGTAAATATTTTGTTTAGCATCACACACAGGCATTTACTGTACCTGAGGGCTGTTTTATAGTGGTAAATGGCTTCTTGGTTTCGCCCTCTGTCCTTCAGGAAGTTGGCATAGTTGTAATGAACTTTAGCATTGTGAGGTAAAGTCTGAATGCCAGACCTGATGGAGGGAGAAGGAAATTGAGAGAAATGCTTTCTGTATTCACCATTTTAAGACAAGACACTGCAGGCAAAAATTATGCAACAGTCAATTGACAGTTCATAAAGTGTGTTTTCAGTCTAAACATCCAAATAAAACTTTTATTGTGTTTCGTTTGTCAAAAATGATCATTTGTTTGCATGTATATTTCAATTATAATATATTTTTTTAATTAAAATATTTTTCCCTCCTAAAATGAACCACAAATAATTTTCAGCAGCACTTGCAAACACCAAACTTAACAGATTTGGGGGGAAAAATCTGTCTGAATAACTTCATTTATTATTCAAAAATGTAAATCCTCTCTGTAAATACGTTTGTCTCTAATATGTAAAAAATATTTAACCTGACTTTTTTCTATATGTTCAGATTTTGTATACTAGAAATGTATGCAAATTAGCACATTGTGAAAACTTGCAGTGCAAAAACAAAAAAAGCTGAATTCGTAATCTAATCATTTTGCTTCGGAGGCCTTTTACAATAGATTTACATCCATCCAGCATCAAAACCACTATACACTATCTGTACATCTGAAACAGTTCATTCAAAGATCGGCTCTCTCTAAACCCCGCCTTTATTGGTCAGATCAAAGCCCGCTCTTTTGTGATTGGTCTACCACCTACATTATGTGTCTGAATTCAAACATTTTTTATCCATTCATTCTAGAAGTGAATATGAACACACACACATGCACAAAGACACACTTGTATACACTGAAAAAGTGATTCATTGGATTTACTTTTAAGGTAAGTGGAAAAACATTTCTAAATTTAACTGGCTTGTTTAAATTCAGCCCATATAAATTGTTTGCAACCACTTACCTTAAAAAAAATTAGTAAATTGAATGAATAATATTTTTGAGCGTACATGGATAGGAGTAAAAAATCGCTTATTATACACCCCTACCCCCAACCCAACCCTCATAGGAAACATATGGAAATTTTTGAATGTCAAAACACCCTGTTAAGTATGCTTTTTAGGCATTTTGATTATAGAGACATGATGTGTGTCCTTATAAACCACATTAACAGACTACAAATAACTTCATGTCCCTGTAAACCACATAAACCTGTACACACACACATGTACACACCTGAACAGGGCTTCTCTGGAGAGCCAGATCTCATTCTGTTGGACGGTTTTCCAGGAAAAAAGGAGGAGGACAACCAGCATGGACACAGTAAGAGCAGCTGCTCCCCACCGACTGACCACCGAATACAGTCTGTTCAGCCCGTGGACCACCAGAATACAGTAACCCATGCTGGACACACATACAAAGACAGCGCTGTTATAGAAGAGTCCTTTGTAATGTGAGCACTGCTGCACAGATGGATAAATTCAACCAGATTTAAACAGGCCTTTGTGTCTATTCTACGGGTAATGTAATGTAGTGTCTACAGGTAAAATACGGTAGCTGGAAAAGTTAAGCTACTTTAAGCTATGGTGCTTTTTTCAGATGGCTAAAGAACTCATTTAGATGCCTAAACATGGTTATAACCAAATGGGAAAATGTAAATTACATTACATACATGCTCATTAGGATTTACATGCAGATATGAGCCATTTCCTAGGGGCAGACAGTGAACTCTCGTGAAAAATACTGGTAGGATGCCTATGGAATATTATGCATATTTTGAGATGTAATCAAAAATTCAGATTACGACTGGCAACATATGACTCTTATGTAAGTATCTTGAATATCATTCATGCATGCACTAACGCTACGTGACTGACTTTTAATAGGGAATGCTAAAGTGTAGGAGCTTTATTTATTTATTTATTTATTTATTTTCCACCATAAATTCAGGAAATTAAATAATAAGTATGACACATTATGATAAAACTGGCAAAATAATAATTGAAAATATGACAAAATAATATTTACTTGTACATACTATTAAATACTGTAAAAAATGCTAATAAAAATAATTATAAAAATATTGAAAACGATATATATTTACAGAACTAATATTTATAAGGCGGAGAAGGCTAAAAATATTTAATAAATAAGAATTTATTTTTATAGTAATAAACATAAATTTACAATAATCTATCATTATGTTAATTAATACTAATGGAATTATTGTATTTTTGATTATTTACATTTGATCTTTTTATCAAAGAATTTTTATTGACCAATTAATATTACTAAAGTTAGAATATATTAGAACATATTACAGAACAGATTTAAAAATCTGGAAATCAAGTAACTAGCATTATCATCAACCAGTTAATATTGGTAGTATAATTAATTTTTTGTCAATAATGTAATATCCACCAGGTAAATATAGCATTATTAAACTGCACTGCACTGCAAGCACAAACACAAAATAACGTTTTAACACTACGCTCTCCACCACATCTGTGAATGATATTTGTCGACTTGAGAAGGACAAAACACGCTTCAATCGTTTATCAGCAGGAAAGAGACTGGATCATATCCCACGTTTATCTTCAGACACAGTGGAAAAGGTCAGAAACGGCTAAAGTCAAACACAATACCATCAATCTCCCACACAGACAATATTACAGTACATACCAGTAATAATAAAAAAATAATAATAATCAAAGAAAGGAGTGAGTATATCAAATGACAAATTCTCTGGGAATATTTGGTTCATGATTTGTGTTACTTATTCAGCGCTGGGGTGTTTTTGTGGCTTCATTTCCAATCTTATTTTCAGTCTCTTTCTTTCTGCTTTCGCTTTCTGTCTTTCTCACAGGCGAAACCTCCCTTTCCCTGTCAACATACACACATACACAAACACACTTCTGAACATTCAATGTTCAAATGAGTGTTTTTTTGTCTTGTAACCTGAAGATACACCAGTTGAGCTATATTTTTACTGAAGAGAATGTGAATGTGCTTGCCTAGGCAAAACTTCATCCACAATGCTAAGGCGTTGTTTGTCTGGTTGCTAAAATATGCAGTATTATGGGATGATATTTTGGAATCATAACACAGTTGAGGACGTTCCTTCTGAATATGTCAACAGGAGAGTTTTGCATATTTTACCTTGAATAGGCAAAAATAAAACTCAAATAGCCTAAACTCACCAGTTTGCAATGTGCTTATTTTGTCTACAGTAAATGATTCATACTTAATTAAGGCTACTACATCCTTTCCATAGCAACATCATAAAAAGCTTCCCCTACAAGATCTGATGGTATCTGTTGCATAGCTGGTGCAGGGCAATCTTTAATACTTAATAATAATAGTCAAACGTCATATTTCACCTCAAACCCAAAGAGTAAAATTAGTTGGGACAAACCTAAATGTTGGCTTTAGAAAGCCTTTCCTCAATGTTTGAAAGCTTTGCTGTATGTTTAAGCTTAGGGTGAAGTGGAATATATATATATATATTTTGCACAATTCTTCTATTTTTATGACATTGCTAGCCCGATTTATCTTGTTGCTACCATGTTTCTAGCACATTTTAACACATAGCTAACATGCTTTAACATAGTGCTAACAAGAATTAGATTTAATAGCATGTTTCATCTATGCCAACCTTGTTGTTAGCATGTTAAACATGTTTCCTAGCATGAATTAGCATCTTACTGGCAAGGTTCTAGCATATTTTAAT
>CAIGQW010000596.1:14026998-14043027 GCA_903798125.1 Danio choprae
ATTAGCATCTTACTGGCAAGGTTCTAGCATATTTTAATATTTGCAAGAATGAATTAGCATCTTACTGGCATGGTTCTAGCATGTTTTACACTATGCTGGCCAGTTTCCAACATAACATGTTTCTAGCATGTTTATAAAACATTTAAAGTGTTTCTTAGCATTCTGCTAATGTGATTTTAACAATATGCAAGCACGTTTTGCATAAAATAAATATTCCTCTACCCTCCGGAGATAAGCAGTAAAGCTTCTTTTGTTTTGGAAACTAAAATATTACATAAACCAAAAAAAAAACCTAAACAAAAAAACAAACAAACAGTTAAATGAATATACAAAATATTATATAAATGTCTAATGGCAGCTGTTAAAGTCATCTTTTAATTGTATTAATTGTATTGCAATCTCAAGTAGAAGACAATATAACAGTGTTGTAGTACAAACTGATTGTAAATTACATCAAAACATACAATATCCAGATGAAATATCTAGATGCATATTGAGCCTTTTATGAGAATGTGCTGGAAAACGCTCTTAATCCTCACAAAATAATAATCGTAAATCTCATATAATCTTATATAATGTACTTCTCTTAGAATTTTAATGCAAGAAGGCATATTTTCATGTGGTTAACCAGAGTACAACCAATAATAAAGATGCTCACAGTATGTTTTTCCTCCAAAGACACAAATAAAGTGAAACTGGAGTCTGCGAGTCCCTCACATTCCTCTCATAGCTCTGCACTGATGCTGTGTATGTGTGAGTGTGTAAGTGTGTATAAATGGTTTGGCCCCCGAGCCGCAGTGCCGCCCTCACGTGTCTGATTACCACTGCTGTTCGGCTCCAACAAAGACAGCGCTACTAATATTTACCCAGCATGCGCCGAGAACAGCCACCTAAATGCCAAGATAAATGCTCATCTGATCCAAACACAGCCCATTAAATACCCTGAGCACAAACCGCTCATTACTCATAACTAAGTGTACTCAGGGATGTAATGCGGTGTGTACTTGCACTTATGTGTGTGTATTGGGGCATCTGTCGGGTCACTGCTACACCCCGCGCTAATAAGATAATTTCTGAACAATCTCTATTAAATGCCTCACCTCATTGTTCAAATTTCGGTTTAATCGCTTAAGTGCAAAATACACATGCATGCACTTTTATAACAGATCAGTGGTGCATTATGGGAAGCAGGGCTCAAGACAGATTATGCAGTGTTATCAGTGTTTTGTGATTCCCGAAGCGGGGCAAAAGTATGGAGCCAGATCAGTCTCAAAAATAATACATTTACAAAATATAATTCACACACAACACAATTCACATTTACAAAATCCAATTCATAATTTCTAAAACACACAAATCCAATTCGTAAATTCATTCATTTTCTTTTCGGCTTAGTCCCTTTATTAATCTGGGGTCGCCACAACGGAATGAACCGCCAACTTATCCAGCATATGTTTTACACAGCGGATGCCCTTCCAGCCGCCACCTATCACTGGGAAACATTCATACACACTCATTCACACACATAGACTACAGACAATTTAGCTTACCCAATTCACCTGTACTGCATGTACAGCATGTCTTTGGACTTGTGGGGGAAACCCACGCGATCACGGGGAGAAAATGCAAACTCCACACAGAAATGCCAACTGACCCAGCCAAGGCTTGAACCAGCGACCTTCTTGCTTTGAGGCGATTGTGCTACCTACTGTGCCACAACATCGCCCCAAAACTGCAATTGCATTGGCCAGGAATCGGACCCGGGTCTCCCGCGTGGCAGACGAGAACTCTACAACTGATACACTTATTTTGTTGCCCCCAATTCATAAATTCAAAACACGATTCATAATATCCAATTATTTTGGCGAAAATATTTATGATTTTCACTTGTAAATTCACAAATTGTGTGTTGTATTTATGAAATTGGACTTTGTAAATGTGCTGTGCAGCATGTATGCATTTTATTTTGTCAGTGTGTTATGTTTGAGACTGACCTGGCTCCATACAAAAGAGATAGAAAAATGGGTTGAATTCATAAGGCAGAGCAAGGAATTTGAAAAAGGAACATTTTCTCTGGCTGTCGCAATATATATTTTTACAGTTGCGCGCACACACACACACACACACACACACACACACAAACCTGGGCATGTACAGAACTCTTTCCGCCACCACAAATCCCACGCGGAAGAACAGATTACTGGCTGGGATGAAGGGAAAGACCAGAAACAGCAGGCCCACCAACACCTCCTTCCCTTTCATCTTCTGCACAAGGAGAGATAGAGAGAGCGGGAGGAAAAAGAGAGACAGATGAAGAGAGAAACCAGAGGCTGTTTGCTGTAAGAGAAACAAGGACGAAACAAAACCCAGAGTTTGCTACATTTCTACGCAGTACCTGCAGCTACAGTTGTAATGGCATTGTTAAGGTGTTGCTATGGAGTTGCTAAGGTATTCTGAATGATTTTTAATGTGCTATAAACAGTGTTGGGAGCAATAAACTAGTTACTAGTACAGTAACTACACTGTAAAAAACCTGTTTCTGTATGTTGTGATTTCGGTTAATTTACGGTTGTGAATTGCATTATGGGAGCTTGATCTCTGCTCTGTCGACTTTTGATGTTGGAAATTCAACTCTACAGTTTAACAAAGTGACTTTGTTGACATTTTAGTAGTTTGAAAATAATATAAACGTATAAGAATTACTATGGGGCGATACGGTGGCTCCACTGAGCACTGTCGTCTCACAGCAAGATGGTCTCTGGCTCGAGTCACGGCTGGGTCAGTTGGCGTTTCTGTCTGGAGTTTGCATGTTCTCCCCATGTTGGCGTGGGTTTCCTCCTGGCCCTAGTGTATGCGTGTGAATGAGTGTGCATGAATGTTTCCCAGTACTGGGTTGCAGCTGGTATCCACTGTGTAAAACATATGCTGGATAAGTTGGTGGTTCATTCCGCTGTGGCGACCCCAGATGAATAAAGAGACTAAGCCGAAGGAAAATGAATGAATATAAGAATTAATATATTGGTATGTACTAATACATTAATATATTAATGTACTGGCTGTTTATTACAAGGTTTTTGTACCTTAATATACAACCCCAACCCAGACAATATATCACTTAAAACTATTAAAAATGTTAATAAAAGGCACTTTTTCCAACTTTTCAAAGTTATAAGTTGTTAGAAGAAAGATCAAAGTCCCATAATGCAACTCAAAAGCATAAATAAATGAGGAAAAAATAAATAAATAAAAACATGAATCACAAAATATGGAAAACTGCTCATTTATGGATATTTTTTACAGTTTTACAGTATACTAAAGGATTATTTTTCATTTTTAGGTAATCTAATGGCAGTTACTTATATAATACTAGACTTAATAAATTCAACAGTTCTGTAAAAATCAATCCAGAGAAGCTTACAGAAGGCTACAGCAGTGGTTCTCAACCATCCTCGACATTCTGACTTTATATTCTGCACTTTGTCAAAGAGTGACAGCATTCTGGATTTTGGCTTTTGCTTGTACGGTGGCTCTGAATTGTTAAAAAAAAACCCTCAAAATGTTTTATTCGGATGCGATAATTAGAAGATAATCAAACCTGATTCAAAGGTTTTTTTATGACGAATGACAATTTTCAGAGGCAGGGTGTAAATGTGCTTGACACAGTTTTTTTTATGTGAGAAAAATTTGGTACAAAAATCTCACGTTCACATGTTTATGAAAAGATGGCACAAACAATCTGAGGTGAAATATGTGGAAACTCTAGATGGATTTCAAATCTCTAACCCTAAACATGAGGAACGACAATAGCAGAAATGAAACATACACAACAATCCGACTTCAGGACACTTCATTTACTGCCTGGGCAATAATCACACTTCTAAAATCGACTCGCTACAGAGCTCCAATGTCTTTATTACTTTGTTATCTGAGAGCGTATCCTTGAAATATGAGTTAGTTTTGTTTTTATCGACGTATAAGTTCATTAAATATGACGGCGGAGGACTGAAGGGCCAATACACAGATATGAATTGGAAATGAAACCTGAGCCAGAATGAGAAAGGTTGAGGAGGAATGAAATCATAACTACATCACACTCCATTTGCAATACGCTCATACAAAATAAACAATAAAACCATTATCTGGGGTTTCATTCTCACATCCACCGACAGGATATGAATGTTTTAATATTGATTTCTGCTTTCCAGTCCACGAGAAACATTAATTAACTCCATAATCAGCGACATCCTGACATGCAATGAGCGTGTGGCGAAATAAACAAAACGCTCATATAAAAATGTGCTGATAACATTCATTCTCGCTGTCGACTGTCTCTCTCTGCCTGTGTGTTTTTGCATGAGATAATTAGCCTAGTAAACATTCCTGAGGAGGCAGATTGGAAAGTCATTAGGGTGAATCGCTGGCACTGAGCCTCTTGTGGCTGATTGGATGACGACTGCCAAGCCAATGATGAAGGTGGAGCCAAAGATGGTCATGTGACAACTGCAGTAATAGAAGAAGCTTCGAGTTTCTGAGGTCTATTTGTGCTTGTGGTTTAGAAATGTAAACACTGACTAGATGCCAGGCTTATATCACCTCAGATGACCTCGTGCAGAGTTGTAAGTCAAGTTATATATGTGTCATAGCAATGGATGATGCGTATTTTTCTGATATTATATAATGCGGTAACACTTCACAATAAGGTTCCATTAGTTAATACTAGTTAATGCATTAAACAAAGAATGAACAATGCCTTTATGACAATATTTATTCATGATTGTTAATGTTAATAAATGAATATAACGTTATTTATTATTAACTCTTGTAAAATAATGTTATTAAAACTATGATGTTATTAAATACGTTAATAACTATTCATTCATTCATTCATTTTCATTTCGGCTTAGTCCCTTTATTAATCTGGGGTCGCCACAACGGAATGAACCCCCAACTTATCCAGCATATGTTTTACGCAGCGGATGCCCTTCCAGCTGCAACCCATCTCTGGGAAACATCCATACACACTCATTCACACTCATACACTACGGACAATTAACCCACGCCAACACAGGGAGAACATGCAAACTCCACACAGAAACGCCAACTGACCCAGGCGATACATATATATATATATATATGTATTTTTAATTTAATTAATGAATAATTTTTTTTTTCCTGTGTCTTTACTATTTTTTTATTATTGTTACTGTCAATATTTATATTAGGCAGTGTATTTAAAGTTTGTTGAAGTGGGTTTAAAAAAAAATCTACCTCTGTATAAACAATGACATCTGCACTTGGCATAGAAAAGGACAATAAAATAAAAAGTGTGACCCAAACGTTATTTGAAACATTAAAGGAGACATTTTGCTTGCATTTAAGAATCTTTCTACATATACCACATTTGTAAATTGAATTTGATTCAGACACCCCAATGGGACATCTCTGCTTTGCTATATTTATAAACAGCACTGCGAAAATCCATATGCCCTTTTCACAATACAAACAGGAACTGAAAGTGCGCCAACACAGACTGAAAGAAGCAAATACCAGACAACAAGAGCCTCCAAGCTTATGTTTTTCTGGGAAATATTAGAGGGCTAAAGCTGGGTCATGAGAATGATGATAGCCGTGGCATTATCCTTTGTGCCAGTCGCCATCTGTTGTCATGGCAGCACAAACGGGGGTCATCCGAGGGCCGTCCCAAAATGTCACTGGGCCAAAAACTCCATTCAGCGGCCCTCTACAGAGTCACACCTTTCCGTCAGCTCTGCTCCTTCATCCCCTCAGACTTTACTTCCTTTATTTCCTCTCACCTTAGGTTATTTTGTGGTTTCTCAGATCCTTCATATCATTTTTCCCTCCCTGAGGTAAGAAGGATATAGTTGTGTGACGTAACTCAAGCTTTCTGTTTGCAGCAGAGAGAGAGGATGCATGTGTTGTATTGTTCATAAAAATTGCACATGTAATCCTGGACCACAAAACCAGTCATAAGTGTAATATATAATCCTAAAGCTGAATAAATAACCTTTACATTGATTTGTCAGACATACAACCATTGAAATTAGGGAATCCAAGGGTTTAAAAAAAATCTAAATATTGAGAAAATCACTGTCTTCATGGAGCAGGATCCTAATATTCTAATAATTTTTGGCATAAAAGAAAAATCGATAATTTATACAATGAATCTTTGGTTATTGCAACATAAGACCAGGATCCAGTGGTCCAGGATCACATATGTGCTTATTCTGGATGCTCCAACCTGAAAAAAAGTTGTAAACAAACAAAGTAATGTGTGAGCTTGCACCCAGAAATACACATGTACTGCTCTCAGGGTGGTTTGCCAGTAATGATGTTGTAAATAGTGTACACTTTAGTGCAAAGACCAATCATGTGACTTCAAAAGAATTCAATTTATCACCAAGAGCCACCCGTAATAATTTTGTGTTGGCTGTATATATTTAGTTTTGTTTTGAGTCTCAAAATGCTTTATTTTTATGAAGAATATTCACCAATACACTCTAAGGGTGAATAAATTAAAGGGATAGTTCACCCAAAAATAAAAATGTTCTTACTATTTACTCACCCTCAAGTGGTTCCAAACCTGTTGAACACAAAAGAAGATACTTTGAAGAATGCTGGAAACCTCCAGTAACCATTGACTTTAAAACAAATACTTCATTTTTTAAAATATCTTCTTTTGTGTTCAACAGAAGAAAGAAAGTCAAACAGGTTTGTATCAAGTGGAGGATGAGTAAATGACGACACTTTTCCTTTAAGAGCAAATTTACATTGGGGAAACTATCCCTTTAACATTGAATATGTTTTATTATTATTAACTTTAAGTCGTTTAAAAGTGTTTCTCACAATGTACCTCAAACATGTCTTGTGTCAATGTATATGTAATATATTTTATAACGAATATAATATAAGGATTACAGTTTCAGCTAAAATAAAGTTGTACTGAAGAGAAAAGCAGTCACCAATATGCACTGAGGGTCAAATTAAAAGGATAGTACAACATAAAATAAAAATGTTCTCACTATTTACTCACCCTCAAGTGGTTCCAAATCTGTTGAACACAAAAGAAGATACTTTGAAGAATGCTGGAAACCTCCTGTAACCATTGACTTTAAAACAAATATTATGAAAGTCAACAGCTTCTGGTTTCTGACATTTTTTCACATTACTGACATTACTTTGAAGAATGTTGGAAACCTGTAACCATTGCCCCTTAAAAACAAATACTATAAAAGCTTCTGGTTTCCGACATTTTTCAAAATATCTTCTTTTGTGTTCAACAGAAGAAAGAAAGTCAAACAGGTTTGGAACAAGTGGAGGATGAGTAAATGACGACACTTTCCCTTTAAGAGCAAATTTACATTGGGGAAACTATCCCTTTAACACATTGAATACGTTGTGTTATTATTAATTTTAAGTGCTTTTTAAACTGTTACAATGCACCTCAAACTTAATGCACCTCTTGTGTCATAATGTATATATAATTTATAATGCTTATAGTATTTCCAGGTTTATATAAAAATTTAATTCCCATATCTTCAACATCAGCTCCACTCCACAGTATGCAGTGGTTGAAAGCTTGGACCGGAGGATCCGTTCGCTTGGGCAACATTTATAGGATTTGAAATCTGAGATTGTTGGAATGAGAAAAACATGTTTTTTTATGGTACAAAACATTTGCACACATCCACACATCCTGGACTCCATCAGTAAAAGAAGCAAGCCGTTTACTGACACTGGTCCATCAGCTTGTCTCAGACACACGCTATGAATTATTCAGTGTGAAGTTATGAGAGCTGCTGATGAGGGACTGAAATATTCACTCTCTTTTATATGGAGTCGAATCGGCTGTTCTGGAATCAAGAAAATGCACTGCCTTTTCCCCCCCACAAACTGGAGAAACGAGAATATTTCGAAAAGATCTCTCAAGGACACCGCCAGCACAGCGGCAAACAACTAAAAGAGCATTCTGGGGGTCGAACAAAAACACAACGGCATTCTCTCACAGTTTTATAAAAACCAGCTTGTGAATGTTTAATCGGTAGCTGCAGCTCTCAAGGTTTCACTAACCCTGCATGCTTGATGCTTTTCCTATTATTTTTCTATCAATGCGTGCTTTATTCTGAAGGGTCAGCCGCATTTGTAGTTTCATCCAAAGAATTTCTGCACGGCGATGAAAAGGGACATGTTTAAACTGATCATGCAAAGTCACAAATAAAAAGCCCTCGTGATCTGTGCTTTTTACAGCCGATGGCAAAAAAGATAAGCCCTTCTAAGAAATTATAATTCTTTTAAAAATATTTTCCACGTGCTGTTTAACAGAGAGAACGTTTTAATATAGTCGTTTGTATAACTCGTTTCTTTTGTCTTTGCCATGATGACAGTTCAAAGTATTTTACTGGTTACTTTGCATGATACTAGTAGCTTAAAGTGCAATTTAAAGCATTTAAATTGTATACATTAAAAAAGATCTAACTGGTTATTTAGGTTAACTAGGCAAATTGGATTAATTAGACAAATCATTTGACAACAGTGGTTTGGTCTTTAGCCAATCCAAACAAATACAGTGCATCTGGAAAAATCACATGTACATAAGTATTCACAGCCTTTGCTCAGTACTTTGTTGATGCACCTTTGGCAGCAATTACAGCCTCAAGTCTTTTTGAATATGATGCCACAAGCTTGGCACACCTGTCTTTGGGAATTTTTGCCCTTTCGTCTTTGCAGTACCTCTCAAGCTCTATCAGGTTGGATGGGAAGCGACGGTGTACAGCCATTTTCAGATCTCTCCAGAGATGTTCAATAGGATTTAGGCCTGGGCTCAGGCTGGGCCACTCAAGGACATTCACAGAGTTGTTGTGAAGCCACTCCATTGATATTTTGGCAGTGTGCATTGGGTCATTGTCCAGCTGGAAGATGAACCGCCGCCCCAGTCTGAGGTCAAGAGCACTCTGAAGCAGGTTTTCATTCAGGATGTCTCTGTACATTGCTGCATTCATCTTTCCTCTATCCTGACTAGTCTTCCAGTTCCTGCTGCTGAAAAACATCCCCAGAGCATGATGCTGCCACCACCATGCTTCACTGAAGGGATGGTATTAGCCTGGTGATGAGTGGTGCCTGGTTTTCTCCAAACGTAACGGCTGGCATTCACTCCAAAGAGACTAGAGAATTTAGTTTCTTATGTTCTGAGAGTCCTTCAGATGCCTTTTGCAAATTCCAGGCAGGCTGCGATGTGCCCTTTACTAAGGAGTGGCTTCCGTCTGGCCACTCTACCATACAGGCCTGATTGGTGGATTGCTGCACAGCTGGTTGTCCTTCTGTAAGGTTCTCCTCTCTCCACAGAAGAACGCTGGAGCTCAGACAGAGTGACCATCGGGTTATTGGTCACCTCCCTGACTAAGGCCCTCCTCTTCCCCAATCACTCAGCTTAGATGGCCAGCCAGCTCTAGAAAGAGTCCTAGTGGTTCCAAACATCTACCACTTATGGATGATGGAGGCAACTGTGCTGATTGAAACTTTCAGAGCAGCAGAAAATTTTCTGTAACCTTCCCCAGCCTTGTGGGGGAAATCCTGTCTTGGAGGTCTACAGACAATTCCTTTGTCTTCATATGCTTGGTTTGTGCTTTGACATGCACTGTCAACCCAGGGATCTTATATAGACAGGTGTATGCCTTTTCACATCATGTCCAATCAACTGAATTTACCACAGGTGAACTCCAACTGCTGGAACATCTCAAGAATGATCAGTGGAAACAGAATGTACCTGAGCTCAATTTAGAGCTTCATGGCAAAGGCTGTGAATACTTATGTGCATGTGATTTTTCAAGGTTTTTATTTGTATTAAATTTGCAACAATTTAAAAAAATATTCTTTCACATTGTCATTATGGGGTGTTGTGTGTAGAAGTTTGAGGAAATAAATTAATTTAATCCATTTTGGAATAAGGCTGTAACATAAAAAAATGTGGAAAGTGTGAAGCGCTAGGAATACTTTCCGGATGCACTGTAAACATCTTAATAATAGGAAGGTAATAACCTCTAGTTAGTAGTGAGGATTGCTTTTAAACTATAATGAGTGTTACTGAAATGTTGTGTTAATGCCAACTTTTCTTGAAAGGCAATGTGGGATTCTGGCAATTCATTTTTAAATGGGCAAAAGATCACCTTTAAAGGGGACATTTGCCCCTCTTTACTAGATGTAAAATAAGTCTCCTATTTTCCTAGAGTGTGTATGTGAATCAGAAAATACCCCACAATTAATTTTAAGTATTTGAAACAGACCCTTTTAGGCTTTGGTTCAAATTGTGCCATTTTGGTGACTTTTGCTTTAAAAGGAAACTATTATGCCCCTTTTTACAAGATGTAAAATAAGTCTCTGATGTCTCTGACTGTGCATGTGACGTTTCAGCTCAAAATCCCCCACAAATAATGTTTTATAACTCTTTGAAACTGACCCTTTTAGGCTTTGATCCTAATTGTAGCATTATGGTGACTTTCGCTTTAAATTCAAATGAGATTGAGCACTTTTCAATAGTGGGCGAAGCTACAAATGCCTGTATGTTAGCATAGTGGCAGATTCAAAAACAAGATTAACGTCCTATGCTAATGAGGAAGAGATCGTCACTAATGGGCGGAGCTTTCCCCCTCTGATGACACGTACGAAGGGAAAATGTCAATGAAAGTGTCTCTACAGACTGTTTTTATCAAGTGTGATTATAAAAATAATAAAACTAATACTTTTTTACCATTAGAAGCTGTGATTTACTTAAACTGTGTTTAAACCCCTTATAAAAGTGATTTTTGCATAATGGGTCACCTTTAAATTAAATTCAGATAGTGCTCTCGGCTCTCTTTTCAAAAGAGGGCGGAGCTGCAATCCCCTATGCATCAGTATAGCAGCAGATTCAAAACAGTAATAACGTTATATCTGTGAAAAACTGAAAACGTCAAAAGAAGTGGCTCAGAAGAAGGAAGAGTATGGAGACTACGGTGTACATTTTTGCATCCTAAAACTCATAACTCACATTTATAAATGTCTCTTAGTTGCCGACATTATCTTACAGGTACGATGTCAAAACTCTAATGGTGATGATTGCTTGTCACTCAGGACTGTCCATGCTAATGAGGGTGAAATCGTCGCCAATGGGCGGGGCTTTCCTCCTCTGATGACACGTACAAAGGGAAAATGTCAATCAAAGTGTTTTTGCAGACTGTTTTTATGAGTTGTGATTATAAAAAATACAATTAATATAATTTTTACCATTACAAGCTGGTTACATTCACACACATTTGCCCCACAAATGTGTTAAAACCCTTTATAAAAATGATTTTTGTATAATAGGTCTCCTTTAACTCACTAACAGGGCTAATAAAGATTTATAAACAGTGCACATTTTTGTACAGTGGTGAAATTACATTCATACTCAATATGAAAATAACATCTAAAGAATTTCACAGTCTGTATCCTGAAATCTGCAAGACAAAAAAAAAAGCAGAGACTGAACAACCTGCTAAAAAAGAATCTCACTTCATGTGTTACCTGTGCGCAACATCTGCCTCACATGGCTGTTTGCACTCATATACACGACTGCTGCTATTTTTCACAAGTTGCAATGAATTGAGAAGAATTGCACTGGGAGTGGAAGAAACCGACAGCACAGAAAAGCATGAGACAGAGCGAGTCTTTTATGCCTTCTGAAACCTGGGAAACGTGTGCGTTTTTCATAAATGATGACAGAGCGAGTCTGTGGAGATGAACTCTCAGAGGTTGTCTTGTCACGTGGAAATGTGTGTGTGTGTGCATTCAATCACTCACCTGTAGGCATGTAACACAGTTCAGGCTCAATGCCAGCATGACAAGAGCCAAAGTCAGCGAGGCAATATTGCGTCCGTCCCACAGAGACTCCACTAAAGGAATGCTGCCCACCTGCCAATCAGAAGGCATGCAGTCAAGCAAACGCTCACTCCAATGAAGCGACCGCTGGGTTTTCCTGTTGTTGTCATTTACCTGCCAGTCGTAGCAAAGCATTATGGGAGCCAGCAGGAGCCAGGCGTTGAAAGCGAGCAGATAGCAGTATGTAAGAAACCTAAAAAAAAGACAGAAACGAGAGCATGTTTACTGAAAGCTGAAAAAAAAGATATGATATTATTTTTATGCAACTGAAATTTCAGCTATTAAACATTTGTTTCGGACTGAATTGTAGTTTTTCTGGTTTCAAGCTGAAATGTTTTTAAAGGGCTGAAATTATTAACCAAAAGAAAAGAGTTTAATTAATGTTTCTTAATGAATTTTCCACCACTGGCCAATTTCAACCATTTTTGATGTTTGAATAAATGTTATTAATTAATTGATTATTGTAGGTAAGTCTTATTTTTATTTTTTGCTTTGGTAAAATCTTTAAAAAAAAAAAATATATATATATATATATATATAAATTTAAATCAAGCAGTTAATAAACAAATAAACAAGCAAACAGAAAAATGTAGTGAAAATATTTTCTTTATAAAATGTAATTAAAAACAAACAAAAAATAAATAAAAAAAAGTGCAAATGTGATCCCAGGTGCATTCTGAAGTCTTAGTTTTGACACAGATTTTATCAGACAAAAATTATACAAATTTAAACCAAGCAGTTAACAAACAAACAAACAAACAAACAAACAAATAAAAAATTATTAAATTATTTTTAAATAATGTTTTTATACAATGTAATTAAAAATATATACATATATTAAAAATATAAAAACATCTCAATAAAGCAGATAATAAACAAACAAACAAAACCGTTTATTAAATGTTTTTTTTCATATTTTTTATACAATTAAAAACGAACAAAACATAAATTAAAAAGAGCAAAAGTGATCTCAAGTGCATTCTGAATCTCAGTTTTGAGCCAGATTTTTCACTAAAATGATAAAAGTTTTAATCAAGCAGTTAACAAACAAACAAACAAACAAACTAACATACGAATAAAAAATTTAATAAAAGAAATTTTTAATAATGTTTTTATTCAATGCAAATAAAAACAAACAAACAAAAATAAACAAAAAGTGCAAAAGTGATCCCAAGTGCATTCTGAAGTCTTTATTTTGACCCTGATTTTTCACATTATACATTTATTAATTTTTTCTTCGGCTTAGTTCCTTTATTCATCAGGGTTCACCACAGTGGAATGAAGCATATGCCCTTCCAGCTGCAACCCATCACTGGGAAACATCCACACACACCCATTCACACACATACACTACGGATAATTTAGTTTACTGAATTCACTTATACCGCATGTGTTTGGACTGTGGGGGAAACCGGAGCACCCGGAGGAAACCCACGCCAACATGAGGAGAACATACAAACTCCATACAGAAATGCCAACTGACCCAGTTGGGACTCGAACCAGTGACCTTCTTTCTGTAAGGTGACAGTGCTAACCACGGAGCCACCGTGTCACCCCACATTATATATATATACACTGTAAAATATAGCATAATACATTTTGTATATGATATACTGTATAACACCCATAATTTTTGCACAAATGTGTAATGGTGACCATGTGTGCAGCATGATTTGAGAACGATTCAAATGCGTTGATTAAAGCTGAATAAAAGACTCTATGCTCACTCAAGTCACCACCATAACGCCATAGAATTCCAAGTGGTTACTAGGGTGTTGCTATGCAGTCATTAGGATAGTGTGGCTGGCTGCTGGGGTGTTGCTATGGTGTATTGAATGTTTTATTTCTTACTTAAGTCAATTTACAGCCAAACACATCATGAAAGGGTATTTTAAGAAACCTACTCTAAGAAACTCCACCGAAAATATTAATACGATTAGGATATTATAGACTCCTGCTCTGTGACACACATGAAACTGCTTTAATAGTAAAAGTGAAACAACCGTTCTCCCTCTGTAGTTCATGTATGGGAGGAAATGTCAGGGTTTTCCTGCTTTTGTGTGCATTTCAAAATGCAGGCTGATTCTCAATCCTGTTGTAGCCCCTATAGTCTCCTGTGCATGAAACCGCATTGTATTTTCTGGTGTAAAATCTTTTAAGATGAAGATATGTGAGGGATGGCATTAGGACAGACCTGGTGAGCAGATATGGAGAGAAGGATGCAGGATTGTCTTGCTCGGAGAACAGCGGCATGGATCCACCCATCAACCATAAGCGGACAGACATGATGACTGTAACCTGAAGAAAAGAGCAGTAAATATACATGTGAAACTGCGGCAGATCAGCACAGGGAGTGAATGGGGCTTTGAGCAAATGTGATAGAAATGCTAATGACTTAAATGAAAACTTTTGAAAATGAAGATCATAATAAACTAACAACAAAAATTACATATGAAACACATGTGGGAAAAAAACATGTGTTAACACTTTATTTTGATGGTTCATTTGAGTATTAGTAGACTGTCTGCTTAATATCTGTTGATGCTGCTCCTTCAACAGACATTTAACTGACTATAAGAAACTTTGCAAGTACATGCCAACTTACACTAACCCTAACCCCAACTTAAAGTCTACTTATAATCTAATGAGAATTAGTTGGCATGTAGATGCAATGTAACTTAAACTCAACAAACGGACCATCAAAATAAAGTGTGACCAAATTATATTATAATATTCAAGCCGACGTCAAACTCCAACATCTTACCTAAAATCAACCAAATATCAACGTCTAATGATGTTACACCATTTAACATCTAAACAAAATGCGACGTCCCCACGACATTGGGGTACAACGTCAATCTGACGTCATGTTGACGTTCTGTGTGTGCTGGGTTGCTTTATGTCAGTCAACGTTAAATAGGTGGCCCAAAAACACTTTCTCCTTTGACCCACAAAAATGGAATAGCTTGGTTTGTGTCGTTGACATGTCAAAATAATGTAGAAAAATAACTTTGAATACACTGCCGAAGGACGAGATTTAACTGACAGAGTAAAACCAGCAACATTGCTACAGTTCATATCTCTGTGTGGAGCTGAAATTCAGATATGATATTGAGCATTTGGTTTCTGATACAGGCTGTAATCTGCTGACCAATGAGAGCAAAGCAGACTCTCAAGAAGGAGGAGTTTAGAGAGAGAACACCATTGAATGAACCATTTCAGACATAATTCAGAGGTAATGCAAGTCAAAATGATTTGCGCTCCTGTGATTTTTTTTCTTTCACAAATATTTCCCAAATGATGTTTAGCAGAGCAATGAATTTTTCACAGTATTTCCTATAATATTTTGTCTTCTAGAGAAAGTCTTATTTGTTTTATTTTGGCTAGAATAAAAGCAGTTGTTAATTATTTAAAAAAACATTTTACGGTCAATATTATTAACTCCCTTAAGCAATATTTTTTTTGATCGCCTATAGAGCAAACCATCGTTATACAATGACTTGCCTAATTACCAAAACTTGCCTAATTAACCCAGATATGCCTTTAAATCTCAGTTTAAGCTGAATACTAGTATGTTGAAAAATATATAGTAAAAAACTATGTGCTGTCATCATAGCAAAGATAAAAGAAATCAGTTACTAGAAATGAGTTATTAAAACTATTGTTTAGAAATGGGTTGAACAAAAATCTTCTCTCCGTTCAACAGAAATTGTTGAAAAACATATACAGGGGGCTAATAATTCTGACTTCAACAACTGCATATTAAGACAAAACAAAGGCATTACAATACTTACATGCAACGAGACGACACAAGCACGTTTGACGAACGGAGAGGAAATTCTGCCGAGCTCCTTCACCCTGGAGCGGGACAGGTGCCTGCAAATGGAAAAAAACATAACCAGATGTGACAGTCGCTCAACAACTCCATAACTCAATCAGCCGATGAACTCATTTTCGTTCATTACCGGCTTAATCAAACCATCAGCGAATTACTTTACGGGGTATATTAATCTGTTTACTGCTGCTTTCCATTAATTACCTCTCCGTCTTAGAAAATAGAGTGGCAAGAAAACACACACACACACACACACACACACACACACACACACACACACACAC
>CAIGQW010000596.1:14079172-14124172 GCA_903798125.1 Danio choprae
GAGAGAGAGAGAGAGAGAGAGAGAGAGAAAGAGAGAGAGAGAGAGAGAGAGAGAGAGAGAGAGAGAGAGAGAGAGAGAGAGAGAGAGAGAGAGAGAGAGATGTAAATGAAGAGAAATGAGCTGTGTGAGAAAGAGAGGAGGGAATAAAAACAGATTGAAACTGGAAACTAGAGTGGGTAGAATAGAAAACGTTATGAAATTATTGTTATAAATATTTATCTTTACTATTATTATTACTTTTAATTTACTTTTTTAACTTGTGAGGGTAACTTTAAAATAACGGTCCATTGGTTAATGTATTTACTAACATGAACAAACTATTAGTAATACATTTATTACGGTATTTATTCACGTTTGTTACTGCGAGTTAATGTTAATTAAGTTACATAAGTTAGTTCATGTTAACTCAGTGCATTAACTAATGTTAACAAGTGCACATTTGAATTTGATATAATGCATTAGTTAATGTTGAACTATGATTAATAAATGCTTTACAAGATTATTCACACTTAATGTTAGTAGAATAGAAAATGTTATGACATTGTAATAAATATTTTACTTTTAATTTAATATTGAACTTTTCAAACTTGCGTTTACCTTATATTTCTGAAACACCAAACACCAAAACACCAAAGGGACACCAGCGAAATTAAGTGACTAGCAGTTTACTGAAAAAAGGCAGACTTTTCTGTTTGACATTGACAAGAGTCAACACCTGACCGAAACATTTGCATTATTTCAGTAAACTAGAAATAATCTCTTAATCTCACATGGTGTCCCTTTGGTTTTTGTTGTTTGAGAGTGTGCAGACTTTAATTTAACCATGTCATTCTTTTGGGATTTTTTTGGTCTATGCACCTTTTTTTGAAGGCGCAGTGAGTTTCTGGTTGTTTTATTGACCTTATTTATCTGCAATATATATTTATATACTGTAATAGCTACCATTTTTTTTATCATGGAGAAAACAAAGATGATTACTGTAAAATACACTATAATAGTCATTTACTAGTCTAACTAGTTCACAATGGTTTATTGTTGTTATGCTGCTAAATCTAAATAATGATGCTAAATGTAAATAATGTAATACTATTTTAAGTAATAAATAATAGCTGAGAATTAAAAAAACACACACACGTATTGAGCCATTATTAAAGGCACAGTGAGTTTCTGGCTGTTTTATTTACCTTCTTTATCTGCAATATATATTTATATACTGTAATAGAGAAAACAAAGATGACTACTGTAAAATACACTATAATAGTCATTTACTAGTCTAACTAGTTCACAATGGTTTATTATTGTTATACTGCTAAATCTTAACGATGATGCTAAATGTAAATAATGTAATACTATTTTAAGTAATAAATAATAGCTGAGAATGAAAAAAAAACACACACACCTATTGAGCCATTATTACAGGTGCAGTGAGTTTCTGGCTGTTTTATTTACCTTCTTTATCTGCAATATATATTTATATACTGTAATAGAGAAAACAAAGATGACTACTGTAAAATACATTATAATAGTCATTTACTAGTCTAGTTTGCAATTGTTTATTATTGTTATACAGCTAAATCTTAATGATGATGACAAATGTAAATAACGTTGTATAATTTAAAGTGATAAATAATAGCTAAAAATAAAAACAACAGCAAACACCTAATGTTACTAGCTAATTTAGGAGTAAAAATTGGTTTGCAGTTATTTATTAGTTGATACCAAATGTAAGTTATGTGATTTATATATTTAAATAATAATAATCATCATATACAATAGCTGATAATAACCAAAAGAACAATAGCAAAATATAGCTTATAGCAATCTAATATAATAGTCAACCAGCTTGCCGTTGTCAACATTAATGGTGATATTTGAAGTGTTTGCGCTCTTTGTTTTGCCAAAATAATCAGAAATTCTTCCTGTATGACATTTGTTAAATGTAATAAAAACAAAATCTGTTATAAAACTAATTAAAAAATATTATGTTTCATATTCCAATTGAAAATTTGCATATATTGTAGTAACCAGAGGACAAACTAATCGTCAAAAAAAAAAAAGAGGAACTGAAAGTATCTTAGATAGAAATTGCACAATTTGTTATGGTTACAGTGTGATATTTTGGCAGAAACCATGACTACCAAGGTGACATTTTGGAGGAGAGAAAGCAAGAGATAAATGCAAATTATGGAGTGCATGAGCGCGAGCGCAGGCTGGAAATCAATAAAGAGCTGTGGGATATTTCACACAATGATTGCTCTGCCTTGACCGTGACCTGCGCTTCCACACACAACCAGTCATGAGCAAATTGGACTTGCTAATGGAACAGGAAGACAGGGATAATGAATCATTATGATAAACGCACTTTTAAAGATACGGTGATGGCTGAACATCTGGCTAAACATGATTCGTCTTTTATGCGAGAAATGTTTAAATGGCCCTTCTGGGGGGCTGTTTAAAGACATCTGGTGGCTCCCTGTGGTCAGCCCACGCTCACATCCAGACTGAACAGCACAACTGACAACTGCTGATGCTGCATTTCGGCATTCTGCAATTATTTTCATGACAATCGAGCACTTTTAAATCCTCTCCGCCTACTGTCTGTACCTGAGAAGTAAGACTTTTATTATTTAAATTATTTCATGTTATTGGCAGGTGCACATAATAACTAATAAAATGTTTAATAAATATTATAATATTAAATAAATATAATATATTAAATCAATCATTAAATCATCTACCTATCATTCCTTCTATGTCCATCCATCCATCCATCCATCTATCTATCCATCCATCCATGCATCTCTCTGTTCACCCATGTATCTATCCATCCATTTTTCCATCCATTCATACACCAATCTATTCATCCATCCATCCGTCTGTCTATCCATTCATCCATCTATCCATTCATCTATCTATGTATCTCTCCATCCATCCATCTATCCATCCATCCATCGATTTATCCATCCATTCATGCATCTATCTATCCATGCATTTATCCATTCACCCATGTATCTATCCATCCATTCTTTCATCCATTCATACACCAATCTATCCATCCATCCGTCTGTCTATCCATTCATCTATCTATGTATGTCTCCATCCATCCATCCATCCATTTATCTATCTATCCATTCATCCATCCATCCATTTATCTCTCCACCCATTTATCCATCTTTTCATCCATGCATCCATCCATCCATCCATGCATCTATCTATCCATGCATCTATTCATCCACCCATGTATCTATCCATCCATTTTTCCATCCATCCATTCATCTATCTATCTATCTATCTATCTATCTATCTATCTATCTATCTATCATCTATCTATCCATCCATCTATCCATCTATCTATCCATCCATCCATCCCCCCATTTATCCATCTATGGATCTATCCATCCATCCATCCATCTAAATATTTTAATAAATTTCTAATAACGACTTACTTTGGCAAGTTATTTTGCTAGATACTAATATTCAGATTAAAGTGCAATTTAAAGGCATAATTGGGCTAATTAGGAAAGTCATTGAACAATACAGTTTTTTTCTGTAGCCAATTAAAAAAATTACTTTGACCTTAAAAAAAAAAAAATAAAAAATATATATATATATATATATTGCTTAATTAAGTTTTTATTCCAGCAAAACTAAAGAAAAAAAGGTAGGAAATACTGTGAAAATGCCCTTGCTCTGTTAAACGTTATTTGGTAAATACTTGGGGAAATATGATAAATAATCCGCTCAGAAAATATACAGCCAGATAATAATATGACTGCATAACCACATTAAAAAACAACAACGAAAAACACAGTGTTATATTAACCTTTATGACTTAAGTTAATTTTGAAAACTAACTGTTACAAAAACAAACTTTGAAACATACAAACATGTGACAGCTATAAACATCGTCCTTCTGACATCAAGCCAGTGCAACATTTCATCTGTTCGGGCAGAAAAATGCCTATGCATCTCTGAAGGCACTGACCAACATGGCAAATCCCTCCATCTGAGCGTCAGTCTGAAGCGATATCTGTCCATCCTCACTCTTTTCTTACTGACTCGTAGCAAATGGAGGAGAGACTGAGAGAAATAGAATATATAACATTCAATTACTCACACACACACACACACACACACACACACACACACACAGTTCTGTACAGATGTGCAGACACACAGGTTTGAGGGACCCAGAGTAACCTCTTTGACCTCATCGAGTCCTTTCTGACCAGTTCCTGCCAAGAGTCTTGGATCTGAAGAGCTTGCTTTGGGTCCTGGGTTAAAGATGCCACCCGTCCTGACTGAAATGCAACCAGAGTTCAGGCTGTTTCCGCTGTCTGAGCTCTTTGTAGACCCAAATCCAAAGTGTCATATCTCTCTGAACAACAGACACGTCTCTGTGGAGAGAGGATGAGACGACCTCCAATTATTTCAGAAGTGACTAGAGTACTTAAGATGACTATCTTTGATGTTGATAGCCAAGTCTGAAAGTTGAAAACAACTTTTGAAAAGCTCAAAGTTTGAAGGTTTTCCTGAGGGAAGTCGGAGAAAGTCACGTTGCTGGCTTGTTTAACAATGTGCTAACGTGAAATAGCATGTTTACCATGATGCATGTACTAATGTTGCTAACATGTTTTATGTTAACAAACTGTTAGCATGATTAACATGCTGTCACCATTAATTAGCAATTTGCAAGCATATACTGCCAACATGCATGAATTAGCATGTTAATAATGTTTCTAACATGGTTAACGCATTATTGACATGAATTAGCATGTTGTTAGCATGTTTAACGTCTCGCTAACCTGAAACATGTTTTATTGTTTTACCACGACAAAAATGTTTTAACATGTTGCTAGCGTGTTCATCAGTGATATTGTGATATAGCGTGATATCATATTGTTACCATTAATTAATGTTGCAAGCATGAATTGGCATGTGTCTAAAATATGAAATATTAGCATTAAAGTATGATAAGCATTAGTATGAATTAGCTGGTTAATTATTCATTCAGGTTAACACTGTGCTAAACATGCTAGGAACATGTTAGCAACGTGATAATTTATGCTAGAAACCTGTCACCGTGTTTCTAGCATAAATAATCACATTGCTAACATGTTCCTAGCAGGTTTAGCACATTCCTAACCTGAATTAATGTAATAAGCTTGTTGTCAACATGTTTTCTAACATGTTTAGCATTTCCTTTTTGAAAACAAATGAGCTTGTTGCTAGTTTTGCAGGTTTCAAAAATGGCTAACATATTGTTAACAAGATTAGCAAGCTGTTTGCTTGTTTCTAACATAAATTAACACGTTGCTAACATGTTACTAACATGTTTAGCACATTGCTAACCTCAATTAATATAATAAGCTTGGAAAATGTTTTCTAACATGTTTCACATTTATTTAAATGAATTACCCTGTTGCTAGCTTTGCAGGTTTAACATGTTGCTAACATGTTGTTTAACAAATATTTAACATGTTGTTAACAAGATTAGCAAACTGTTAGCTTTTTCTAACATGAATTAACATGTCCAATCATTTAGGAAACATACAGCAAACTCTGACAGTCTGATCTGAGTTTAGTGGTTGTAGCATGAAATATTTAGCCTCACCATTCAAATAATGCAATATTAATGTTAAATGAAGACTGATGCTTCTCAGGCTGCAGTAAAGGCTGCTGAAAGTTCTGTGTTACCATTTCAGGAATAAAATATTATCTTAAAAAAAAGATTTGAACTATTGGAAGACACAAAAATCACTGTTTTACCAGCACAAATCTCTCATGATGCTCGTCTCTTGTGCTTTGTACAGTGTTGCCAGATTGGGCGGTTTTGTGCAGGTAAAAAATGGCAATGGTTGACAAAATTTTGATGGTTTTGAAACGTAAATTTTATATGCAATTTATTTAACAAAACATAACTGTATGATCCTACTCCATTCAGCTAGTAGTGACCAGTGCACATTGCAAACCGCGTGGGCCCATCCGGAAGAGCAGGTGAAGGAAAGTTATATTAAAATCGGACTCCCGGACAAATCTGAATCCCCCTCCATTGCACGCACATCACACAGCGGCTGCAGTTAAACTCACAGCGGTTTATTGTAACACTTCTATTGATAATTTTTTTCCGCAATTGACAGCAAGAACAAACATAGAAGCGTTGCCTGATTAACCACCAGCATCTTATTATGTTCAAAAGAATTTAAAACGCCAAATGAGATGAATTTATACCCTATTTGGAAAGTAAAACATACTCTAATAGGTAGTGTAATTTACACAACAATAAGTGCAGTGTGTGGGTGAGAGGGGGCAGTGTTTCGATGTGATCCAGTTATATTGTGGTTCTGTGACTGCTGGTGTTGCTTGCTGTATGGTTAAAATGATGACAGTTAAAATAACTAGTAATTTCGATTTAAATAAATTAAAATTAAATAAAATATAATTGGAATAATTTTGGGCGTTTTTCTGTGCGTTTGGGCGGGTTTTGGACAGCTTTTGGGCTGGATAATTCGGCTGTATCTGGCAACACTGGCTTTGTACATAGCAAATATGTTATTATTACACTGTAGAAGTGAAGCTCAGATGTGGTTTAACCCTTGTGTGCTGTTGGGGTGATTTTGAGGTTTCATTTGGCCAAAACTTACTCAGTGTTTCAGCAAATAGGATGATTTTTGGTGACAAATCTTATTTGGACACATATTTGGGGAAAATGCTTTGTTTTTTTTCTTTCAAAAACTCAACAACACACTCTGGGCAAATGTTCTACCCTTTGGTTATGTTCGTGGTTCCAATATAAGTATATTGATTGCAAAGCCATGACACCATATAATCATGCATTCTTGATTGTTGGTGGTTTTCCCTGTTGGGAAGAAGTCAAATCAGTGATTTTTACTGTTGATTTTTTACTACATAGAACTCCATATAAAAGCCACAAACCTTTTTGCACAGGCCTATCTAAAGGGTTAATGGTGCCAACTGATGATCAACAGTAAATGACAAATTTGACCTCTTCCCAAACAGGGAAAAACCACTAACAATCAAGAATACATGAGTATTTGGTGTCATTGCAATCATAAAATGTGGATATAATGGAAGTCAATTTGAACAGTACACAAGGATTAAAGCAGTGTTTGTTATCCAATGATCGGCGTCACTCACCACAGTCCTTTGACTCCTGTGCTTCTCCTCTGCTGCGCAAGGTTGTAGATCTCCTGCAGCTGCTTCCTCTGGTCTTCATTCAGTGGAGACGTGAGCGACTGATACCAGCCTGCATCTGAACTCTGAACACCTGCAACAGTAAAACACTTCCATGTAGTGCCGTCACACTTGCCAACAATTTAATTTAGTGTTCAATAAATGATTAATTTTTACTTTTTCAGCTTCTTTCAGTGTGTGATGTTTCCATTTAAGCACATGCAAAGTCCAATCCAAAGGGAGTTATTCTCCATATAAGCACTGAATGTTAGTCAAAGTAATTTTATAGTCATTTTACAGATTATAGTAATTTTTATAGTAATACTTTTTTTTAGGTATGTACACAATACATAGAATTAAATTATTTATGGTTGAGTCAAGGTAATAGTGTGTTGTTGTTTTCAATTAAAATAGATGCAATTTCACAGATGTAATATACTGATATACATACAAGTTTCTCCCCAACTGGTTACATTCATAGGCACAACATTATGGGGGCTTGTGTTTTTGTGTGTGCTTTTGATGTGATTCTTATTTCGAACGAGAACTTTTAATACACCTGTGATGAGTATACACTTTGTGTCTGTGCTCTAAGAATAAACATTTTTCATAGTTTAAACTGACAACTCACACAACTGTTTACAAGAGTATGTTTACATCATGGTATAATAAATTATTGATGATGTAGTTCGAGTTGAGAGTAATATTACATCTAGTAAAAATGCAAAATATGACCTCTGCAATAATATTCATCCAACCCATCTTGGTAAAAAAGTACTTATCCTACATGTAAATGACAAAAATAAAACTATTTTATACTTAATATTAAATACTAAGCAAAGAAAAAAAATCTTAACATTTGATATTTGGAGAATTGACAAGTCCTGCAATACAATATGTGATATACAATATATATAAAAAAAGAAAATACGCAGGAAATTTTCTATGACCAAGTTAATTAAACTACTTAAAATGAAACACAAAAATCTTTAAATAAATAATAATTTCCAACACTACACAACTTTTTCAAATGAACTGAAATGGGGTGGTTTCCCAGTGATGGGTTGCAGCTGGAAGGGCATCCGTTGCATAAAAAACATATACTGGATAAGTTGGCGGGTCATTCCGCTGTGGCGACCCCAGATTAATAAAGGGACTAAGCCAAAAAGAAAATTAATGAATGAATGAAATGGGGTGGTGGAAAAAAATGATAATTATAAAAAACTTGGTGGCCTCAGTCCATTCATATTAATTTAAATATCACGCCTAAAATCGTGGTATTATTAATCAACTAGCCATATATTTATTATTCATATTTCTGGAGGCGGATTTTAGACAAATGAGATTTCACTGTGGGTGGAGCTGTCCTATGCAAATTTTCCAGAGTGTGACACATCTGATAATGTAATAGATGTATCATGTAAATGTGCATGCAGGGTTTAATATGGATTTAAAATAAATGAGCGTACGGAGCAGGGAGGCGGTGAAGAACTGGTATTCATCCTCTCCGTTGTCGCAGTCCAGTGGTGTACTGTATTCCTCTAATGGGGTCCCTTCAAGACCCTCGTCATCCCAATATTCATCATCGTCCTCATCATCATCATCCTCGTTGTCATTTCCTGTGGAAGCGCCGGACGGCTGCAAGGCTACTCCTTTCTCTCCGACCTCATCCTCATCGCTAGGAATCTCCTCTGGAAAACAGGAAATTATGATGATTTTCTATAAACTGATCCCAGCGCAGCGAACAGAAGAGGTTTAGTGATGAAGCCTTGATGCAGTCTTTCCTCAGGCCATCTACCTCATGAACAGTTAAATATTCCCCTACTGTGCAATAAACGTGCAATACTTTCTCATACGCACTCGTACACAGCACCTTATAACAATTTACAGTGCAATACTTTTTCTACGCAGTTGTACACAGCACCTTATAACTTGTATATTTATACCAAATCTGTACATACAATTCAACATCCAGAGCTTTTTGACTGATTGCATCTCTGTTTAATGTTTGTTGTCTTTCTCATATTTATTTCGTGTTGTAATAGTGAGTAATATAACATCACAAGTGTTGTTGCTATTTTTAATCGATCTTAATCGAACTTTTAACTTGAAATGACATGGCATCCAAACGGCATCTTTCCGGAGCTGAAAAAAGGACGAAAAAAAAAGCAGAGGAAGAAAAGCAAGCTCAAAGTAAAGGTATGTTCTGCTATGCATAACACATTATTTAGTATTACTTTACAATACTTGCAAACTTATTTGCTTAAATATTAGTAAATGTGGGGCCTCACGGTGGCGCAGTGGATAGCACGTTCGCCTCACAGCAAGAAGGTCGCTGGTTCGAGCCTCAGCTGGGTCACTTGGCATTTCTGTGTGGAGTTTGCATGTTCTCCCCGTGTTGGCGTGGGTTTCCTCCGGGTGCTCCGGTTTCCCCCACAAGTCCAAAGACATGCGGTATAGGTGAATTGGGTAGGCTAAATTGTCCGTAGTGTATGAGTCTGAATGGGTGTGTATGGATGTTTCCCAGAGATGGGTTGCGGCTGGAAGGGCATCCGCTGCGTAAAACATATGCTGGATAAGTTGGCGGTTCATTCCGCTGTGGCGACCCCAGATTAATAAAGGGACTAAGCCGAAATGAAAATGAATGAATGAATGAATGAGTAAATGTTTTTACATGTTACAGTTAATAAAAATGTATACACTTAAATATTAAAATTTCTTCTTCTTACTGTTTTTACACCAGTGGGCCCGCTTTTTTTATCTCACCTAGGGCCCCTTAACCTTACAGGCTGACAATGCTTAAGCATCAAGTTCTGAAATATCCGCCTGTCCTCTCAAACACAGAAATACTAAGTACAAACAGGAGTGTAATGGAGGCGCAATAACAGCTGATGTCTGTGTCTCATGGCATCATGGGATCAACAAATCCATAACTCCACCAGTATGATACAGTCCCAATTTAGGTCAGGAGTGTAGGGTCGAGAAGGTCTATCGAGTTCAGCTGAGTGAAGTGTTTGATGCCCTAAGGTACAGAATCATGTTAAACTAACACGCGCGAATTGTTCCTCCATTTCCCCATGTCTCCAGGGCCCTGTTAGAGCGATACAATCAGTTCTCAGTCGTCCGTAAAGCCTGATGACTAAAGACCAACCTCGAGCAATATGTGCCAGAAATAGCACTTCCTGCGCAGGGATTAAGTTTACCTGAGGTGAAATGAGATAAGGACTTGATGAAGCTGTGAGATTTAATACAAGCACACAGACCACCAAAAGCCACAGCAAACGCAACATTGAACTCGATTGGCTGCTGCTTAAAGACTTAATTCCCATTCAATCTGTGTGTGAGCTTCTGTTTAAGACTGACACTGGAGGCAAAAACTCTTTTTCGTGCATCTGTCAATTCTGGGCTTGTTTTTCCAATGTAAAGAAAATAAATTCAACCTACACACTTTTAAGAATCTGTTTCATTGCACTTGATCAATATAGATTTCAATCACAATACATTCAGTTGAAGTCAGAATTATTAGTTATTATACACTTTCTTTCCATTAAAGCTGTGCGTCAATCGTCGCCCTTCCTATGCAATCTCAGAATCAGTAAATGCATATATAAGCGCTGACTGACAGACACACTCCGTCAGATAAACTTATCCCAGATCAGCTTCTGTACACGCCATTTAAAGAGAAGTTAAAGTGCAGGACACTTTTGGATTCGGGTGTGTGTTTAAACAGACAAGTACACTTAATAACATGTAAACATGTCAGTCCTGGGTGTTTTATTTTAAAAACAACTAATTCTCTTAAATGAGCACAAGCTAAAATAATCAAATGCTTTCATTATAGATATGTGCATTCTTAAAGTGACACCTCTGTTATCAAACGAAACAAAACGAGAGATTCATTTGCTGCTCTTCACTTGTTTGATAACAGATCTGTAATGAAAGCATTTGTTCGTTATACGTGCGTTCACTGATTCAGAGGTTGCATAGGAAGGGCGACGATTGACGCAACGCTTTAATAGAAAGAAAGTGAATGCAGACATTTTCATATTAATTTCAATGTGTTTAAGTATATGGGAGAAATATGGGAAAATACATAATGATAGGATGATAGTGAGATAGAATATGGGAGAATCACGGCAAAAACAGGAGGGTTGACATGTATGAATTGAACAGGAAGTGTTTGTGGAACAACAGTTTTGCGAGGGAATGCAAAACATCTTTGCGAGGGAATGCAAAAAACTTAAAAATATATATTTTCCTATCACTTTTTTCTCCCACCCATTTTTTTTCCTTCCACCCATTTTTCCCCCCACCATCACATCCTTTCCGGGTCCCTGTATAACATTGGCCTTAAAATAGTTTAAAAAAATTAATTAAATTTAAAACTGTTTTTATTCTAGCCAAAATAAAACATACAAGACTTTCTGCAGAAGAAAAAATATTATAGGAGTTACTGTAAAAAATTCCTTCCTCTGTTAAAAAGAAATTCACAGGAGGGCTAATAATTTAGACTTTAACTGTATATCTTATAGGCTGTTTTCTTAAAATGATTAATTTTTTCCTCATAAATATCCACTTCAGCAGCTCTTACATACACCAAACCTTTACTCATATTTATATTCTTACATCTAAATGTTTTTAGAGATGAAAAATGTTCCCGCACAATATTTGATTGTATTGTACAGGATTTTCTAAATTACAAAAATAAAAAGGGATTGATCAAATCCTGTCTGTAAACCCTTTGACGTTACTAATCAATGCAAATTAGCACATATTTAAATAAATAATGCCTTTAGAAGCATATTTAAACATAATATCTTAGAATATAAAAAAATATGTACAATTCTTAATGCAGTCAATCAGCTGTGGAGGTGAGGTGATGACTATTAGCTACATTTTTTACCCTATTTTCCTGGATTGTTTTGCCTTAAAGCAGTCAATTTTATTTATTTTGTTTATTTACTCAAGATTATGTGCACCTGACTTCTTTGGGGGGTACAACTTAACTGTTTTATGTTTAATCCACTTTAATTAATTAATTTATTTATTGTTTTAATGCCATATCAGCAGCTTTGACTGGCAAAACCTATACTAAACATGCAATATATAACATGCGACCATATTGGTTTCTTAATAAATATCTATTAAACAAAAAAACATACAAATAACAACAACACTGAAAAAAGTTGTATATAATCTTTTAGTTTAATTTCAATTGGTAAAAAAAATGATTAAGTTAACTTAATAGACCCTTTTCACATTTCCGGGTTTCTCGGCAGCAGAAGTCGTCATAGTAGGGTACACTTAAAGCGAATGGGAGAGTACAACAAATAATCCAATAATAATTTGATAATACAATCCTATTTGCTGAAATAATAAAACTCCACAATAGTGTTATCAAGACTTTCAGAAAAAGAAAAAAAAAACTGTGTGAGACTGATGACGGCTGTCAGAGGAGAGAATAATGTCAAATTTACTGTCCTGCCCCCACAGACGCTGCATTAGAAACACCTCGCGTAAGCGGTAATTCGTTTTTTGTTATTTGACGCAAAGATGCTATAATACATACATAAATGTTCATACGTTTTTTTAAAAATCTAAATATTAAAATATTATAATGACTGTTAAACGCAACATAACAGTCTTGTGAAAAGGCCTATTGATTTGTGCTGGGACAACATGGAGAAATTGTGCATTTTCTACAGTGTAAACATCTTTTGAAAAGACCGTTTACCCCTTTCCACCATGACTCTTTGAATTCAAAAATAACTGCTACTATACCTTTAAGGTCTGTATATGTAAATTAGGTCATTTACATATACGAGTCTTAAAGGGATAGTGCACAGAAAAACAAAAAAGGTGCTGATCTCACCATTCTCTTCCTCCTCTGAGCCTTGAGCTCTTCCGAACTGCTCTGGTTTGTTAAGCACTCGCGAGGCGTAGATGTGCTTTAAACCCAGGAACAGGAGGAGGACGGAGGGGACAATCTGACCCACTACCTCCTCCAGGACGGCAGGGCGGCTGGGCAGCTCCATAAGAATACTGAGGCCAATGACGCACATCTTACGGTCATGCAGTCTGTGAGCAACATGCAAACAAATAGTTATTAAAAAGTCATAGTAAGAAAACACAATGAATGCAGTTTAACTGGAAGGTGATGATCGGACATTTATAAATGTACTACAACGATTATATTGACAGTTTTTTAGTTTGTACATTTGTATTAATTTTAATTAACTTATTTACTATTGTTTAGTCGAGTTTTTTCTGTTTTAGTACAAATAATGAGAAATATTTATATTGTAAAAATGAGCTGAAATAAAGTATGTGAACTATATGAAAATATATGAGAAAGGTCGTTTTCTTTGTCCAATGAATGTTCATTTTATGTAAATAAGTCTATTTGCATATATAATACTTAAAGGAATAATGCTGATCTCTCCATTTTTTTTCCATTTTCATTCAGTAATTTTGTAGTGTGCTTTTATTATTATTTCATTCATTATTTTTATTTCCTTTTTATGTCGACACAGTAAAACATTTACTGTAAAATTTACAGTAACTTACTCGCAACTTTGATTGCCAGTAAGACTGTAAAATTACAAACACACTGTAAACAAATGATTACAAATAATTAATTAAATAACAAATAATTACTGTATTTTTTACCATTACAACTGTAATTATTAATTTCACTTATAATTAATCTACAGTAATTCTTTTACAGTGTAATCATCGCTTATGATTTTTAATTTGTAGTTATTTTGGCAACATTAAGAATTTTGCTGGCAACAACCTGAAATATATTATGCTTTTTAGCTATTGTTTTAGTTAACACTCATTTCAAGTGATAAGCTACCACAATTAATAAGTAATAAAATGGTTTTAGTTTTTGATAAGACCCCTACCAATTTTCTAATTCAAACTTTAAACTTTACTATTCAGTTAAAACAGTGTCAGCACAAATAAAATTAAACACATATAATCCAAAACAAAAGGTACAAATAAAGTGCAATGGTGCATTCATGACCGAATGGAAAGTTCCATCAGAAGCAGCCTCACCCTAAGAAGAACTCGGTGTCGTTCATCCACTGGTTGATGAACTGCGCTGTGATTGGCTCTGGACTGTGAGGGAAGCGGATGTTCTCCAGTGTGTGGATCAGCAGTGTTGGGTTGTAGTACAGAGCTGCAATGACCACCTGCAGGCACATGGTGCGCAGCTCACTGGACTTCACACCACGAGTTAAACGCTCCAGCACGGCCTCCACGAACAGAGGGATACACTAAAAACACACACACACACACACACACACACACACACACACACACACACACACACACACACACACACACACACACACACACACACACACAGAGACAGACAGACAGACAGACAGACAGACAGACAGACAGACAGACACACATTATTGATACTACATTCATGTCTATGCCTGATATTACTCATTAAACCACAATTTCAGCATCAGTCTATCAGCTTATAAAGTGCAATAAAATAGGGTTGCTATCAGTGACTAAGCATGAATATATTCCACGACGATGGCTGATGAAATAAAACAGGAAATAGAATACAATATTTGCAATAACTTAAAATGTAATAATGAAATGAAGCAGTAAAAGGAAATGAAGAAAAATTTAAATGGAACTAAAACTATAACTGAAGCAGAAGCCATTTAAAGCTTAACAATATTTTCAAAAGGGATTACATGATAATTGTTTTTGAATATTAAATTAAATAGAAATATATATAAATATTCATAACTGACGGTAAACAGTGATGGCTGAAGATTTCTCAGAGAATGAAAAGGTAAATGACACTCATAAATCAGAATGGAGAAAAATGATTAATAGCTTTGCTTTAATTATGATTCATTTATATAATTATGATTTAATTTCTCTACTGAACCTGAAATACTCCACATATTGTTAAAAATACTGAAACAAAAATACAGTTTTTTCAAAGGTACACAAAAATGTATTAAAATATAATGAAAATGACATAAAAAAATCTATTGTATTTTACTTACTAGACATTATTTATTTATTATTTATTTTTATAGTTATTAAATCTTATATATTTATATATATTTTATATATTTAAATATAAAAAATGAAAATACAAATGTATAATCAAAAGCTTTTTTTCATTAGTTATATCTTATCAGTTTAATTAAAAATAAATCAAAACTATGATTGCCATAAAGGTGTCAGAAAGTTTAACCTGGTGCTGTAAAATCAATCTGCCGCAGCTGACGCTATTGCTGTGTTGTTAATCTAACATAAACACAATCCTATGAAAAAAATTATTGAAAGGCTGATGGCTTTTCATTTGCATGTTGTTGTTTTTTATGTAACTATTAACTACTGTTTTTATATTCTTTCTTTGGGTTATGGATAAATATGGTAACTCTAATAGTTTAATAACATTTATTTGACTTTTGGAAACCACCAAGCGACCCCCTGTCATTGTCCCCCGAGCCCCACTTTGGGAACCACTGATTTAACACACAATAAAAATAATAATCTAACATACTAATCTAATAGACTATAATATTTAACATTTACACACTTACACACCTAAAGTAACATAATATGAAAAAACACACACAGCTAACCTGGTCAATGCCACGTCCACGACACTGTAATATAATGACCTCCAGAAGTTTGGCAGCATGGCATTCTGGGTCCTCTCCAGCATCACTAGTTAAAACCTGAACATGATGAGAGCTCAAGCTGTCAAACGTATACAGAAAAACCACATAAATACATAAAATGTGTTAACTTCCATGTAAAGTGTATTTTAAGAAAGGAAATGACCTTTTTGCACATGGTGTAAATGACCTCCAGGTACTTTGGATCTGACAGCAACATATTGGTGTCCACAGTAACATAATTGTGCAACAGGGGCATCATATCTGCATGAACAGGGTAATTCATCAAATCATTAGCCGACAACTCAATATCAGCACAATGGTTTTCAAATGACTGGAGTAAATACGCACATCCATCAAGTTAATGACTCTTTCAGGATAGTTCAATCATGACATGAGTTTAAGGTGGAGCGCAGAGTTCAAGTTTGGGCTTGACTTTCATGTCTGAGCTACACTACATTTCAAACGTTTGGGATTAATATTATTTACATCAAAAGTAAGTGTTTTTGATTAATGATGTAATTTATTACTGTGAATCAACGCTAGATTGATTACAGTTTTCAGTGTCACGTGTTCCTTTAGAAATCATCAGAGTATGTTGGTTTGCTGTATTATTGGTAGTCAGTCATTAATAATGTTTATATATATATATATATATATATATATACACACACATACACAAATTAAGTCAAAATTATTAGTCCTCCTGTGATTTCTTTTCCTTTTTTAAATATTTCCCCAATAATTTCTGACAGAGCAAGGAATTCCTCACAGTATTTACGATAATATTTTTTCTTCTGGAGAAAGACTTTATTTTATTTCTGCTAGAATAAAAGCAGTTTTGGGCGACACGCTGCCTCAGTGGTTAGCACTGTCGCCTCACAGCAAGAAGGTTGCTGGTTTGAGTCCCCGGCTGGGTCAGTTGGCATTTCTGTGTGGAGTTTGCATGTTTTCCCCGTGTTGGCGTGGGTTTCCTCCAGGTGCTTTTGCTTCCCCCACAGTCCAAAGATATGCGCTATAGGTGAATTGAACAAACAAACTGTCTGTAGTGTGTGAATGAGAGTGTATGGGTGTTTCCCAGTACTGGGTTGCAGCTGGAATGGCATCCGCTGTGTAAAACATATGCTGGATAAGTTGGTGGTTCGAGTCCCGGCTGGGCCAGTTGGCGTTTCTGTGTGGAATTTGCATGTTCTCCCCGTGTTCGCGTGGGTTTCCTCCAGGTGCTCCGGTTTCCCCCACAGTCCAAAGACATGAGCTATAGGTGAATTGAATAAACTAAATTGGCCGCAGTGTATGAGTGTGTGTGAATGTGAGAGCGTATGGGTGTTTCCCAGTACTGGGTTGCAGCTGGAAGGGCATCCGCTACGTAAAACACATACTGGAATAGTTGCCGCTTTATTCTGCTGTGGAGACCTCTGAAATAGAGACTAAGCCGAAGGAAATGAATAATACTCATCATCATCATCATCAAAATGATAACAAATAAATATTCCTTGATCAGCACAATATATTATAATGATTTCTGAAGGATCATGTGACACGGAAGACTTACAGTGATAGTTCACCCAAAAATCTAAATTCTGTCATCATTTACTCAGCTTTTACTTGTTTCTTTGTTCTTTTAAACACATAAGAAGATATTTTGAAAAATGTTGGAAACCTGCCACCATTGACTTCCATAGTATTTGTTTTTCCTATCATGGAAGTCCATAGTTACAGGTTCAGCTTGCTTCAAAATATCTCCTATTGTGTTCAACGGAAGAAAGAAATTCATAAAGGTTTGGAAACACTTGAGGGTGAGTAAACGGTAAGTAAATGTAGTAAAAGTATTGATGCTAAAAATAAATAGCAATTTCTAAGTGTATTCAATAAGAAAACCATTATTTTACATCGTGATAATGTTTCACAATATTATTTTTTCAAACAAATGTAGCCTTGGTGAGTAAAAAATTCATATTTTAATAAAGAAAATGTTTATAAATTGTACTGATTCCAAGCTTTTGACCAGTGCTGTTTGTGTATGTGTGTTTATCTGCGTGTAGTTACAGTATGTGTATACCCGAGTGAATGTGTATCTATGTATGTGTGCGTGTGTGTGACCTGTGAAGTAGTCGAAGCAGTCGTGCTGGAAGACGTCATACAGGACCCCCAACAGCTGCCACATCTGAGGGGAGATGCAATAACAGGTGAGCCCAAACGCCAGCGACAAGATCTCCTCATAAAACTCTGAAAAAGACAGAAAGAGTGTGACTGAGCATTCCTCAAAAGTTTTTGAGCTAAGCCATAAAATATGTTTAAGAAATACAGAACACAAATAAAATATCGAAATATTGAATTAGAGCGCCACCAAGTGGCTGTCAGTGTGTATGCATTTAAAGGGACAGCTGACCTAAAAATGAAGTGTTGCTCATATGCATGCATTTCTTCTTTTTTTTGATGATCATGATGATGATGATGACAAAAGTTGACATTTCAAAAGTGCTGTCCATGTAGTGACCGCGATTATTAACTTAGTTTTTCCTGTTTATTTGACGCTCAAAATGACCATAGCTGTTGACTTGCATTTTATTATTAACCAAGGAAGGACCACAAATTCAGCTACATTTAGTCTCCTTTACATTTGATCTCCTTTAATGTTATTAAAAAGTCATCTCGGATGGCCTGAGGGTGAGAAAAATCTCCCAAATCTTTATTGAAAAAAACAAAACACTCATTTGATCACAAAATGTTCCCCGTTGTTCTGCACGTATATCAATAAGGTTTTGGTGGGGAAAAAAATAAGCCAACATTTTATGCATCACATTACAAAAATGTTGACATTGAATGCTTGTTTTGTCTAAATTATGGTTCATAAAACTCTTTATTATTGTCTATTATTATAACATCTTCAGACTAAATCTCTGGTTGTTAACTTACCGTTGAGACGAGACTTACTGTTTGTTGTATTGTATTTTGTATATGACAAAATATACTTATACCTATTTTTTATTATGTTTTGCACTTCTATTTAACTTGGTTTCTCCAAGAAGTTAATAGTCTTCTTAATGTGGTCACTTACAAAGATAGTCAAGGTCATGATTTTTGTTTAATACATTAAATTCTGGTTTGTTTTACCCAATTGTATACTTGAGGACACTTATAAACACATATATGTTTAATGTGACACTTTTTTTATTTTTAAGCCTGACGCTAGTCACTACTCCGTGCCATTACATGGACGAGTGAAAGCAGGACTTATTTATTTACCTATTTCTCCTTTCATGCTTTTAATAACATGCATTAAGCATTCGAACAAACTAATTACCAGGGTGACTAAAGAAAGACTCGCTTTTCATTTTTAGGTCCCTTTAAGAACACTCATGGGCAAGTCTTTAAATGTATTTGGTGCTTCTTCACTCAAACATTTCAGAATATTACATAATAAAAAAAAATGTGATATACAATAATCTTGAACTGGAAAAAATAGTGTCTCACACACACACCTGCCATACCTATGATGGGTTTCTGGAGGACGAGACCAATCACCTGCAGGCAAATTCCCTCCAGCTGCTGACTGATCTGAGAGAGACGGAAAACATTTTATAGGGCTGAACAATATAAATCGTTTAAGCATCGATATCGCAATGTGTGTATCTGCAATAGTCACATAGCAGGATTAGATTATTTATTAAAGATTAAATTATAAAATAATATTAAATATTATTTTTTTTAAATGATTTATACAATGATGATCATGTTACTTTACATTGGATTGTTTGATTACTGTACACGAATACATTTAGACTCCCCAGAAAACCATAAAGCACTGTTTATTTACTTTTACTGTTTTTGCTTGTAATTTATTATAATTTATGCAGATGCACTGCATAGAAAAAACTTGATCATCCCAGTCGATTAATGAAATCTTTCCAAATAGATCTATTCAATTCATACAGTGAAATTATATTCATATCGCAATATATATATATATCACAGTAAAACGCAGTAAAAGTATATCGAGTAATGCAATGTCAGATTTTTATAATACCGTGCAGCCCTAACAGGGTTTCTGCAGGTTTCATCAAGTAAAATAAAACTTTTTAATACCTTTTTAAGACCATTGTGAATGAAATTTCAGACATATACAGGGCTAATGGCCAGGTTGAATCACCTCATCAAAGGATTTAGCTATTTCTTAGCCACATATTTTAAATAATGTGTCAAAACAAACAAACTACAGACGTTTATACACTTATTTTTCAACATAGCGTTTCTTTTAAAAAATAATGACAGGTATTAAAAACTATAATATGCTAAAAATATGCAAAACAGTCAACATTTAAACAAACGTTTGTTAAAAGTCTTATTGAGATGGCATGTTGCCTCGATTTACCAGGACGTAGGACAATTAAGACCTGTTTAAAATGATTTAAGACCTACAATATTTAAGTAAATTAAAGACTTTAAGACCTAAAATGTTGTAAATGTAATTTCAGACATTTTAAGACCCCGCAGACACCCTGCCTAATATGTTATCCTCATTTGTTTTTTCCAATGTGCTTAAACAAATATTGTTTAACTTATTCAAACGATTTGAAGAGGCAGTTCACCGAAAGCACAATCACAATGCAAACAAAGTCATTTAGACCAGTTTTAACTTGATTTTAATTCATGTATGATTTCATGAAATGGAATAATCAAAGAAAAATGTATATATATTTAAAAAAATATATAGAAAAGGAGGCAATATTTTATGAGTTTTTAGTAACAATTTAGTTTAAGTAACAATTAACACCATTTACTACCAGCTTGTAACCTGCATATAATTAAGATATTAACTGTTTATTAGCACTTATAAATTATCTTATTTAGCATCCCTACTCATACCCAATACTAAAACCCAACTACTACTTTACTAACTAATAATAAGCAGCTAATTTAGTAGTTTATTGAACTAAAAGTCTTAAAATCGTACATTAAAATAAAGTTTGACCGAGTTTTTTTTTTTTTATGCATATAATGTTTAAAAACAATGTTTATTTAAATGCATTTACATGAGAAATTCTGCTGCTTTTGATCAATTTAATGCATGCTTGCTTTATTTTGAAAAACAAATACTGACCTCAAATTTGTGTTATGTGAACAGTGGTATATTTATGGTATTTTCCTGCTGAAAAATGCCTCGAACATGTTTCCAAACCTCTTTCCGGTCCCCCATGACAGTGAGGATGGTGTCTATGGTGCTGAGGATACCGAGGGCCATCACAGTCTTATCTTCACTTTCCTCATATTCTTCACTCTGGAGGATCTTGCTGAAGATCTCCGCCTGTGCACAAGAGCCTCTTTTAACGAGAAACTCTATGTATGAACTAACGTCAGACTGTAAGGATTAATGCAGTACCAAGTTCTGTGTCATATCCACGGCGATGACGGTCACTTCCTCGCTGTATTCGCAGATCATCTTCTGAATGACGCCGGTCAGGTCATCGTTTTCGGTTTCTTTGATGATGTGCAGCAGCTCCTGCATCACAGGCCTGATGAAGGGCCGGATGTAGACCTTAGCTGTACAGGTTAAACCAAAATAAATGGGAGAATTCTGTAATTAATGCAGGCTTTAAATATTTTGTTGAAAAAGGGTTAATTCACTTTACTCTTAAACAAATTACAAATAAATTAGTTCCCAAATAAAAAGAGACAAACTTCCAAAAAAAAGCCAATATATCTTTATGTATCTCTACCTTTTTCACAAGACTGTTATGAAGCATTCAACGGTCATCAGCATCTTAAATCCTTTTAAAAAACGTATATGTATTTACGTATGTATTATATCATGTTTGCATCAAATTACAATAAATGAATTACCGCTTGTGTGAGGTGTTTTTGTGTGAGGTTGAGTTTATGGGCAGGACAATAAATCTGACGCCGTTTTCTCTTTTGGCTGCCATTTTCATTCACACTATTTTTTCCCTTTTCTGAAAGTCTTTATTATTTCATCCTTTAGGATTTAAAACAAAACAAAACATTGTTGTACTCTACCATTCACCGTGCTCTAAGTTTACTAAACTATGACGACTTCCGGTACTGAGAAACCCATAAATGTGAAAAGGGTCTATTGTGTCTGCAAGAGAGAGAGAGTGATCAGACCTTGCTCCTGGTTTCTGACCAGCGTCTGCAGGGCGATGGCGGCCTCCACTTTGACAGGCATCTCCTTATCCTCCACCAGGTTGTGCTTGACAAGCTCCACGGCATTCCTCAGGACCAGCTCATTGTGAAACTTCAGAGGACTAAAAGAGTGCAGCACCCAGCACGACTGCACAGACAATTATATTAGAATTTGTTTTTATTAAAGTTCAAAAACTGAATAATCTTTTCTGCATGTTCCAATCTATTTGACTCATCCTAAAACTATTTAGAAAAAAAGTGTTTATTGATATACAAATAAAACATGATGAATTAAAAAAACAAACATTAAGCATCAGGTATTAAACTGTAAACAAACAGTAAAATGACAACAAGAAAACTCGTTAAATTGGAAAAACAAAATCAACCAAATTAAAATAAAATAAAAACAGTGCTTAACTTAATTTAATAAATTTAAAAAATAATAATAATAACAGCATATACATATCTATCTATCCATCCATCTATCTATCTATGCGTATGTGTGCAATGAACATTCACTAACCCGAGCCCTTAAGTAGGCTAGATTTGAGTTAAGCAGCGGAAACACATAGTTTTGTAACATGAGCTCCATCTGGTCCCTGTACACCCGCTTCTGCAAACACACACAGAAACACAACCCTAAAAAGCTTGTAATTAAATAAGCATCACACAGCAGATGCGGCTAATTAAATCGAACCTTCAGCAAGGGTTGAGCGAGAGTGCCGATCACATGCAGAGCCCCGTCCTTCCTGCGGGGGTCCGCGCTGGGGTCCACGAGGATCTGATGGCAAAACTCCATCATCTGCGGCAAAACCTGAGAACAAGGAAAAGCTGACTGTATTACCCAATGTGAAATGATGCAAATCGGTTTGTGTGGGTTTTGCCTCCAATTTTTAATCTTGTTATCGCTTATCGGTTTGGGAATTGGTAGTTGCACCAGCTTGACCTCTAAATATTTTCAGTTGCACTGCCAGAAAGCAAATAAATTCCCAAAATGCAAACATTGCCATCTGAAGCTCTGAATTAGGTTTAAAAGTCATCCATAAACGTGTAAGCTTTGTGTAAATAATGTGTAAAAAAAAAAAAAAAAAAAAAAAAAAAAAAAAATGCTATTAAATAGATGAGGACATTTCACTCTGAATCCCCTCCCTCACTGTTAAAAAGCTCCTTGACTGAAGCTAGTATCTCCAGCAAGCAAATATGATCATTTCTAAAAGGCGTTTCTTGGAAAGTCTGGTGTGTTTGTGTGTAAATGCAGATGTAAACAGCAGCTCTGCTGGACTCACCTCTTTCCTCTTCCTGGCCGCTGTGCATAATAGAGTCTGAGCGGCGGTGGCAGGAGACACATGATCATCATAGACATCTACAGCAGCACATAAACAGAAAAAAACGGATAAAAAAAATTCGCAAAACAAAAAGATGCTTTCCTAAACGTACTAACAGAAATTAAATACAAGCAGGCCTGGGGGATAAAGCTAAAAATAAATAAATACATACACAATTAATAAACCATAATAATAATAATATTTTTCAGACTTTTAACTCAAGATATATAAGAAGAATCCTAATCCATGGTGTAGTAGGTAGACTGAATATGCTAAATGTAAAAAGTAAAACAGTGTAAAAATCTAGTAATTAATAACAAAATAGTAAATTATTAAATTACTAGTAATAAATTAATTTAATCAAATTATTTGTTAGTGACGCCACGAACAAATTGTTAAACTGTTTTGACTAAGTTGATACAAAGATGCACAAAAATGAACTGAATTAGTAAACCTCAAACACTATTTATGCTACAGAGGTATGAACACATTTTTTAAAAATATTTATAATAAATATTAATTTTTTATTATAATTTATTAAAACATGAATAATATGAAAAACATATTAAAAGAAAATCCTACTAAATAAAACATATAAAGCAAGTAAAAACGTAATAAATTTCACTCTTTTTCTGCATTGATATTTTTATGATGACAAAAAATTATCTTCAAATGAAATTGGAATTTTAATATACACAAATTATTAATAACTAAAAAGAACATAAAATATTAATAATTCATCAATGTCCCACAAGTTTAAAAAAAATCCTATTTTTAGTCATTAATTAATTTACTTATTTAATATATAATTATGTAGAACTACATTTATTTTTTTAGATTCATCAGAAATATATTTCCTATACTCTTACACTGTCATATTCATAAACCTATGAAAACTAAATGACAAAATCTTTTATTTTGTAAGACATGCATCAATGTCTTACTAATTAAAAATTCCCCCCTATTTTTGATCTTATTCATAAATCAAAAAACACATGAAATGAGTGCATTAACACAGTCTTAAAGAAAATCAACACAATTAAAACAGCAACAACAATTATATTAAGCAATGGCACTGACTGAATTTCATGCGGATGTACTCATACGGATCCTCCTGCCACAGACGTTCATCTTCATCTTTATAGCACATCAGAGGAAACACCAGCTCGTGAGTTATAGCCTGCAGACACACAGATGAATGAAGCTGTATGAAAGTCATCCTGCACGATATTGGAAAAATCTGACATTGCGATATTTTGTTTTGCTGCGATATACATAATACGATATGAATAGAATTTCAGCTCTATTTGGAAAGATTTCTTTTGTTTAGATCGACTGGGATGATCAAGTCTATTTCTTTGCAGTGCATCTGCATAAAATACAATCATTTATAAGCATATACAAATGTGACAGAGGTGAGCAAGAAGCAAGAAGGTCACTGCAAGAAGGTCACTGGTTCGAGCCTTGACTGGGTCAGTTGGCATTTCTGTGTGGAGTTTGCATGTTCTCCCTGTGTTTGCTTGGGTTTCCTCCGGGTGCTCCGGTTTCTCCCACAAGCCCAAAGACATGTGGTACAGGTGAATGGGGTAAGCTAAATTGGCCTTAGTGTATGTGTGTGAATGAGTGTGTATTAATGTTTCCCAGTGATGGGTTGCAGCTGGAAGGGCATCCGCTGCGTAAAACATATGCTGAATAAGTTGGTGGTTCATTCCGCTGTGGCGACCCCAGATTAATAAAGGGACTAAGCCGAAAAGAAAACGAATGAATGAAATGTGACAGAGAAAAAAAATCAAAGTTAAACAAATGGTGCTTTATGGTTTTCTGGGGAGTCGAACAGTATTCAAGTACAGAAATTGAACAATCAAATGCAAAATAACATGGTCATCATTGTATCTTAAGGAATGACATTTTATAATATCTTTATCTTTTAATCTTTAATAAATAATCTAATTCTGCGATGTGACTATTGCGGATGCACACATTGATATAACGATATATTGTTCAGCCCTACTTCCTGTTTTTTTTCCGTTTGTCACCTGCATGTGTGGCTTCATCTGTCTCCATGTGAGTGAATGTGAAACGCCTTGAGTCATGAAGCTCAGCGTCTGCTGGAGGACACGAGGACTCACGTACTGCCGCTGTCTGTGCTGCTCCATCACTTTCAACAGTACCTGAACACAAAAACACCACTCATTTATATATTTTAATTGTACAAAGCATAAAAGTCAATGCTAAATGTGCTGTTCATACCTGCTGGATCCCTACAGCATATATCTTCAAGAAGAAATCTGCAAACTCTACATATTCCTTTGTTACATTTCCTGGACTTCCATATCTGAGAATAGATTTTTAAAAAAGCATTACAAATTAAATGTGAATATAAATATATACATAAATTCTAATCTAATCTAACTTTATACTATAATAATATTATCTGTAATAATACAATATAATGATATTATACTACTTTACTTAAACTATTTATAAATAATATCTATAAAATATATAAAATAAAAAATATATAAAATATCCCAGTTACTGTGATACAAAAAGAATGTAATTAATCCAATAAATATTCCAGAAATAAATATTATTTATAAATAATATAATATATCCAAGTTATTATTGTGATAAAAAATGAATGTAATTAATCTAATAAATATACCAGAATTACAATACAAATTGTATGCTACATTATATTTTATTATGTATAATATACATTGTACACATAATAAATTATTATTATTACCAAAATAATATTAAAGTGATAAAAATATGAATAATCCTACACTTAATATACAAAATACAGTAGACTACAATATATAAAAACACTCCAAATCATTCAAATAAAATAGACTTTAATTAAAATAGAATTAATTAAATGTTGCTGCAAGCAGCAATTATCGGGGCCAAGCAGTCCAGCGGCCACATGATAAACAAGCATGGCAACAAGCTGCAGAGAAATAAAATAAAATAATCATGGTATTATATTGAGAAGAAATATAATCATTGGGTGCTGTTCTGTTGTAAGAACTGTCTGCCATTGTGAATTCACTACTAGACTACACTGTCCTGTTTATTTGCGCTCTGGCTTGTTTACTTGCCTCTCGAACACCCTTGTGAGTATATGCAGAGCCCACTTCTTGCACTTCCACCAGATCAGCTCAGGTCGATCGTCCTCATCAGCTTCCAGAGTTTCCTGAAAAAAAACCCCAGCAAACACTCACTGAATCAAATCTACCAAAACAGTAGAGCTCAACAATGAGAAATAACATTCCACAGACTTACAGCCGGGACGTCCCGATCCACAACTGTCCGTAGGATCTCCATCCAGTGCGTCATGACTGTGTTGTTAATCAGCTGTAGAGGGAATGAATACTGCAAAACACAAATACACACACACACACAATTCTAAATTCAATTCATAAAAAATTCTAGCATCTTTGAAGGATTCACATTTAAAAATATTTCCTTTAAAGTCTCTCCAGATAAAAATCATTGCCTGATAACATTAAACACAGGGCATTCCAAAAGTACCTGTACAAGTGCATGGAAAATTTTGAGGATCTGCTTCTGGATGAGGACTGAGATGAATGTGGCATCAGACAGGAGTTGAGTGATGAGCTGCTGGAGCCGTGGCAGGAAGATCTGCATAGCTGCTAACAGCGGGTCCCGCTCCTCTGCCTTCTTAAACCTGCCAAACACACAAAACACAAACAGAGGCATCAAACTGCAAACATAGTACAGCTGAACCGTTCATGTATTCATATTCTGATACTAATTCAGAATTTATATCTAGCAGTTCTGAGATTCTTGCAGCTGTGAGATAACATTTCACGACTTTTTCTTCTCACAATTTCAAGTTATGATTTTGCAACTGAGATTTAATATCCTGCAATTCTGAGAAGAGAAAAATGTCACAATTAAAAAAATATGGCATTTCTACTGTAAACTCTAAACAAAATTCTGAGACAAACATTTTTAACTATATGAATTGTTTTATTCTGAATAGGGCTTCCATGATGAACTGAGCTGAACTCAACTAAAACAATTGTACTTATGTACCAGATTGTACTGATTGTGATGTGTATGATGTGATTATGATGTAATGTAATGTATTTTTTATTTAATGCCAGCAACCAAGGCTATTTTCATGGCAAGAACATTTCAATAATAAATATACAATTAAAAACAACAAACTAACGAATACATAAATTACATAAGATATTTAGTGTTAATACATGATAACAATTCTAACATTTTTCCTGGAGTCACTTTGTTTAAAATGTCCTTAAGAGAGTTCATTTCATAAAAAAAGCCGTCTGGAATCATCAAAAGCAGGACAGTCCAGTAAAATGTGTTTTACAGTGAGGGGAGTTGTGCAGTACAAACATTGAGTCTTCATCTTTAAGCAAAAAGGCTTGGGTTAATCTTGTACAGTGCTCAGCATATATGAGTACACCCCATTTTGAAAATGAATATTTTTTATCCATTTCTCAGTGAATATGGGTAATATATATATTGATGCGTTTGAACAAACCAAATTTATTAAACAGATATATTTATTAAAATAATAATTTAGTCACAGAACATCTTTAGAAATGGAAAGATAATACATTTAATTCATGCAAAATATTGCAAAAAAAATGACAAACTACAACATTTCAACAAAATGTTATATATTTTTGTTTCTCTTGATTTTTGCTATTTTTGAACATTTTATTTAATATTTTTTCCTAACATATAAATGTGGGCTACTAATGTTTGAACCATTATTGTAAGTTATTTTGTAAGATTAGCTCCAGATTTGGCTTCAGTACTAAACTAATGTATCTGCACAAATATAATATTGTAAAGCTTCCTATAGGAAATATTAATTTAAATGAGAGATTTGTGGGGGGTGTACTCATACATGCGAGCACTGTATGTCCAATACGACATCTTGTAAAAATCACTTGATCAAATCTAGTCTTAAAACTCTGTTTGAGATTTCAGGTTGTATTTCATACGATTTATTATTTTCCAATGCATCCCACTCCTCTTGCCACTCATTTAAAATGTAAACAATGATAAAAGGTCTCATCTCTGAAGGAGGAATTTGGTGATTATGATGTATGATTTAACCTAATTTAAGGTATTGCTATATTATAGACTACATCGCGTATTATAACAGTACCAGGATTTAAATACATATAGAAATATGTAACCAAAACAAAAACTATTTTGATACTATTTTCGACAGGACAGACATCACATCACAGAACAACTGTAATTATTCCTTAGAAATATCATTTTAATGATGATTATTATTATTTGTAGAAGTACAGTATATAATACTAAACGACAGTGATATTTTACACAATGTCTTCACATTCTCTTTAATTTTTCTTTCTTACACACTAAGAAATCATATACACACACTAGTTTCAAATTATGTTTTTATTACATTTGGATTTGCATTTAAATCTGTATTTTCCACATCATTGAAATCATAGGTTCTTAATAATGTTCAATAAGCAACCAACATGCACTGTAAACAGCTGACCAATCACAACAGACTTGGCTTTCATCTGACCAATCAGAGCAGAGTAGGAGGGGTTTAGTTTGACTGGATTCTTGAACGAACCATTCCAGACACTGTTATAAAAGTACCAATGCACACATTGGTACATTGCACTGAAGTCAGAATCATAATAGTTTAAATAACTAATTTCTAATAACTGATTTCTTTTATCTTTGCCATGGTGACAGTACATAATATTTTACTATATATTTTCAAGATGCTAGTATTCAGCTTAAAGTAACATTTAAAGGCTTAACTAAATTAATTAGGCAAGTTAGGGTAATTAGGCAAGTCATTGTATAATGATGGTTTGTCCTGTAGACAATTGAAAGAAAATATTGCTTAAGGGTTATAATAATATTGACCTTAAAAAATTTAAAACTGCTTTTATTCTAGCCAAAATAAAACAAATAAACAAATAATATATGTGTTTTTGACCTTGGATGGATGTAAAATTATTGTAGGACACCTCCATAACAATACCGTGAACAATTAAAACAACAAATACTCAAATGAGTCAAAAAAGTTGTGTTTCACTCACTCATAGTTTTTGACGAGTTGGTAAAGCGCGAGCAGACTGCCGTACCAGCTGCCACTGTTCTGGGACTGCAGATACAGGTTAATCTTGTCCACTACACCCGTCCACCGGCCAGGAAAATCATGCTTTATTATGGCCCGCAAACATACCGTCAGCTGAGCCCTGCCAAACAACAACAAATAGTTCATTTCAGGTTCTAACGACTGTCATTATGAAGTGAAAACATTGTGACTTGCCTTATGGACTCTGGGCAGCGAATAATGGCCTCCACCATGTTTTCCCGGATCTGTCCGCGGTCGTTTTCGTGGATGTTGAAGGGAAACACCACCTCTCCCAGTGTGGGCTCCCGGTCCTGCCAGTACTGACTCACCATGTTCTTCAGGTAGATGGCAGCTGGAGGATGAATGCGGCATCATTGGTTATTTAATCCAATCAGAATTGACGAATGGTAAAGGGAAATATCTCAACCCTGAACGATTCAATTGGGAAGGAGATTGTGATTGGCTGTAAGAAATTAGAGGTTCTTACCTGCCTGTCGCACGGGAAACTCTACCTGCTCCGACACTATGATCTGTAGAAGAGTTGGGGCGAAGTTGATGATCTTGTAGGACTGAAAAAAAGGGACCACATTTTTATTTATTTATTTTTTAAACAAGACAATGATGGCTTCTATTATTAAGCAAAATCAATCTGCAAAGCTCAGGGATTTATCTTTATATACATGTTGCTTTTCTTAGTGGTTTTCAACTGGTTTTCTCGAATACCAATGCGACGTAGCACCAACATTATTAAAATTAAAAATTTAAATATGATGAAATATGATGGCTTCATGTCACTAAAAGCCAATCATTCAATTCGAATGAGCTGAAATAGCACAAAGAGAGCAAAGAATATTAATTTCTCTTTATAATAAGTATGACTAAAAACTTATTAGATGTCAGAAATATAATGCAATGAACTGATGAAGTTTATTTCTGCCAAAATAAAAATTTTATTGCACCGTCTCACAATTATCTCACAATTCAAACTTTTTTTCTCATCTGTATGTTTTTACAATCTTATTAAATTGATCTCATTGCATCTCAACGTTTCCAGTTATGAACTCGAAAGATTGCCATTGCAAGAATGTCAGCACTGAGATCAAAACTCACAATAAAAACTACTAAAAACTAGATTTTGAGGTAACATTTTGTGATTTTTTTTTTTACACAACTCTGACTAACCCAAACAATTTCAGGTTATAATCTTGCAAATGAGATTTAATATCAATATCCATCACAATTCTGAGAAACAAAAAACATAGTTATGTAATACTAAAGAGTGTGGGGAAAAAATAAAACCCAAAAAAATTGTGAACTCAGAATTGGGGCTGCACAATATATTGTTTCAGCATCGATTTCTTTAATTTTCCCTCAGCTTAGTACCTTATTTATCAGGGGTCGCCACAGCAGAATAACTATTCCGGCATATGTTTTACGCAGCGGATGCCCTTCCAGCCGCAACCCAGTACTGGGAAACACCCATACACACTCACACAGCCGTTCTCACAATTGTATGAGAATAATAATAATAATAATAATAATAATAATAATAATAATAATTTCATTCTGACATTTATATTCTCTGGCAGAAATGGGCTTTCATGATAAAATGAGCTAAAATAATAAAACCAATTCATCTGAATTAAATATATATATATTCTAAAATGCAGAACATAGTATCTAAGCAATAAGCACATCAACATTCCCGAACACACCAGCTCCACTAAAACAGAACTGATACAATAATGGCTCTGCAGAGCATGAATTGCACAGAATTGCATCAGTGGAAGCTGCAGAAATAATGATTTACATGCAGCAGAATCAGGACACAATGAAAAATCATGTCACATTATAACATCACAACCTCAAATTGATTCACAGGGAAACTGTGAATTAAAATTGAGACATGCAAAATTAGGATAGAATCAAAATCAAGTCAGTCATTTTATTAATGTAAAGCGAAGATATTCATAATTTAGTCCATAAGATTCAATGGTCGGCATCTCATTCTGCTGTTGAACAATGATGCCTTTGATTCACTGCAACTAGTGTGCACCCTAAACAGTCAACAAAGCATAAATAGGAACGAATGCACACTATTATTCAGCTTTATGAATTGAAAATCAAACCAGACACTGAAGGCATCTTTTAGCGCTTCTGTTCCCCAAAGAAACAACAAACTTCTCCAGACGGAAAACTGACCTGGTTGAGTTCATTCTCAGCCGCGAGCCTGAGATTGGGGTCTATGGTGCCCTTCAGAGCCTGTATAATTCGATTGGGATCCATGAGGGCCGAAGAGGTGGATGGATTTTAATAAACTTTGGACTATCGGACAGATGCGCGGACGATCTGATGTCTCAGATCTTACAGGGAGCCCTGCCCCAGTCTGCCGTCAAGCGACTGTCAGCGTCGCAAAAGAACAAAGCCGAAGCAGAGCGTTTGCAGCAGTGGCTGGAGTGACGAAAAAATTAAAGGGAACTCATCATACACTTTTATATATTAATATGAAGAACTGTTATCTATAGAGTCTGATTTAATTTAGATAGCTTCCCTGTAATGCTCTTAAATAATTAATTTATTTTATACACTTCTATACTATTTTAATTTACTTACCCCTTGCTTTGTGTGTTTGTTTGTTACTTTTCTCGCTGTAACAATGCAGTTAATGTTACTTGTATTTTCCTTCTTTTATATTACGCTTCTGATTGTGTTCGCATATTTTCATTCATTAATAAACAATAATAATAAAACAATAATGATTTATTATTATTATTATTATTATTATTATTATTATTATTATTATTATTATTATTATTATTATTCATTCATTCATTTTCTTTTCGGCTTAGTCCCTTTATTAATCTGAGGTCGCCACAACGGAATGAACCACCAATTTATCCAGCATATGTTTTATGCAGCGGATGCCCTTCCAGCTGCAACCCATCACTGGGAAACATCCATACACACTCATTCACACACATACACTGTTACATAATTATGTTACACACATAAGGCTGTAACAAAAAATTTTTGGAAAAAGTGAAGCGCTATGAATACTTTCCGGATGCACTGTATGTAAGATTAATACAAAATTATTGTATGACCTCATTTATACATGATACGTGACTGTGGTCAAAAACAAAAAGAGTTTTAAATAGCAAAACAAAAACCAAAAAAAATAAAAAATAAGGATACGTATGTTGTTTGTACATGAAAATATTCAAATTACACTAAATGCATCAAAAATGGGACATATTTGCTGTACATATAAAATTAATAAAAAAAATCTAAATATATATACGTTAATGAGAATTGAGAATGTTTTATTAATGCATAAAATACTAAGAAAATGTGATATTAAATAGGCTTGCTAGCTGATTTTAAAAAATTATTAATCAAAATGGCTGAAATAATATTACATGATCATTCAGAGTAACACACATACTAAATTCTGACCTGTGCTAATTAAAAAAATAGAAATAAAAACGAGTGGTCATACTAAACTGTATTAACAATTATTTAATGGGCAACAAATTGTGATTTGAAAGAAAACGGCAAAGTATAAATATCGAAAAATCACAATTAATTATTCTCTTCCAGTAAATAAAATTTCATTGAATTAGTCTTCAGTAAATCATGGTTATAATATTGTTCCTTAGAGAAAATAAAACAAAAATCCAAACATTCAAGTAGCATAACGAAAACCAGAATCCGCGTTTTCAAAAACACATTTGTTTCCTTCGGCGTGCCGTAGTGTTGTTGTTGAAAAGTGTCATGGTGGCGTTCACCACTAATAATGTGCATTTTATCAACAGAAGACCTTTTAAATCCCTTTGAATTGGCTGGTGTGATTTGTTTTGGACTTTTGGACTGTCGGACACTACACACCGCTCACAGCATACAGTTTCAGCGGTCGTTTAATGACTGTCGCGTGAATGATCAGCATTCGTGAGTTTTCCCCGTTATCATGTGTGACCCGCAGCGCGATGAGGAACTGCGGCCGGTCCCGAAAGAGAGAGCCGTGCTGGAGAGTTTCTTCACTCAGCTCGGGATGTTCTGGTTCGACAGGGCGAAGGATTATGTGGAGAAGGAGAAGGACGCTAGTAAGAGCGCAGGGGCCATTTGGGGGTCTCTGCTGGCCGCTCTTGCGCACCTGGCGGCCGCAGAGAAAGCCTACCATAACATGACTTTCCTCGGACAGAAACTAGGTATCAGAGAAGCGTTTATTGTAATGTTCTGTAAGAGAAAAATGGGTATATGATTATAATACGAAAAGCCAAAATTATAAAAGTTATGAGATATAAGTTATGAGTCATAAATAGGCCTAATTATATTTATAAAAATTTGAGAATTAATTATTGGGAGTTATAAATAATAATAATATTGTTCTAAAATTCTAAATAGGGAAATCGTATTAACAGCCAATGCCTACAGTACAACATTGCTCACACACAGTCAGTTAAATAGTGTTAGTCTTGTTTTGAGGTCATACTTGCATGCGATTTAAGACTGAATATTTAAAGTAGCATGGTAAACAATGTAGGGACAGTGTCACAAGTTGTCACGTTGTGTTCATAACAGTACGTCATTACTGCTTTAGCCTTTTTAAATTCTTCTTTACTATGTTATTTAACGCCAAAGTCTAAATGTGCAAATATAAAACAATCTTTCCCTCAATAAGTGCAATAAACAGATAACAAAGTAACAAAACATTGGCATGAAATTGTGAGCTATATAGATAGATATACTAAGACGTAATTATGAAATAATATGTATGAAATTATAATAAATCAAAATGCCTAAACAAGTTATGACAAAGTCAAAATGATGAAATAAACATTATGAGAAAGCCTACCATAACATGACTTTCCTCGGACAGAAACTGGGTATCAAAGAAGCGTTTACTGTACTGTTCTGTAAGGGGGAAAAAATGGTAATATTATTATTATATAAAAAGCCAAAATTATAAAATACGTTATGAGTCATAATAATTTGATTTTAAAATTGTGGAAATTAAATTTTGGGTTAAAGTTGGTTTATATCGATATAGATTCATCAGATTAGATTAAATCAAAATTAAATATTAAAGCAGTTGATTTTGACAACTATGAGTCCTAATTCTGAGATTAAAAAAATATATATATATTTTCTATATAATTTATATATAAATTATAAAGGTCGTAACAAAATTACGTTTACTGTACTGTTCTGTAAGGAAAAAAATGGTAATATGATTACAATAAAAAAGGCAAAATTATAAAATAAGTTATGGAAAAATAAATAAAAGTTATGAGATACTGAGTCATAATAATTTGATTTTAAAAATGTGGAAATTAAATATTGGGCTAAAGTTGGTTTATATCAATATAGATTCATCAAATTAGATTAAATCAAAATGAAATATTAAAGCAGTTGACATTACCAGTGTTAATTATGACAGTCCTAATTATGAGATTTAAAAAACAAATTATCATTATCGTTTATACATAGGTTGTAACAAAATTTTACTGTACGGTTCTGTAAGGAAAAATGGGTTTATGATTATAATATGAAAATCCAAAATTATGAAATAAAAGATATGAGAAAGCCTACCATAACGTGACGTTCCTCAGGCAGAAACTAGGTATCAGAGAAGCGTTTACTGTACTGTTCTGTCAAGGAACAAATGGTTGTATTAATATAATAAGAAAAGCCAAAATGATTAAATGAGTTATTTAAAAACAAACAATTTATGAAATACAGTCATAATAGATAAAAAAAGTAGAAATTAACAGATAGCAAAGTAACATAAAAATTGGCATGAATTGTGAGATATTGCATTAAAATAGACATACTAAGACATAATTATGAAATAAAATGCATCAAATCATATTAAATCAAAATGTCTAAATAAGTTATGACAAAGTCAAAATTTTGAGGCTACTTATAAGATGTGCTCAAATAAAAAATAATTCTGAAATAAAAACGAAATAGATAAAAAAAAAAAAATCGAAATAAATTTATATTAGAAGATGTTTTGACTGTCAAAATTTGTAAAATAATGATGAGGCACAATTAATCAAACTAGATATTAAAAATAAATACTGAGACTAACCAATTTACGTTAAAAGTAAAACATGATTACAGTCATTATTGAGATTAAAAAGCTTATTATCATAAAAGTTGTAACAAAATTATTACTTTTCATTATTTTAACGGTTTATAATATATAGGCATAATTTGTCATTATGAGTTATTTAATATTTTTGATGCTATTATGCATAATTCTGTCACAGTTTGTCATAATTATGACTTAATAATAATTAATTAAATGTACATATTTTTTCAAAACTGACTTGATATCTAATTTCCACGTTTTGTCATTATTATGACTTATTTATTATGTCATATTACCTTTTTATATAATACATTATGGTAATACACCATAATGATGATTTGTTGATTCTTATAATTGCCATACTTTTTTTATAGATTTAATTTTCTTCAAGATTTGATCAAATATAACACAGAATTATATTCTGAGTATGACTTATCTCATAATTGGGACAAATTTGAAGTAAATAATTATGTCAGTCTTCCAGTGAAATATCACAATTATATATCAGAGTAATAATATGATTTTACCACATTTTTATGTGAATAAACTATAATATTACCGTAATACTTATATCATGGTAATGTGGCTTTGAATATGCCACAAACGAGTAACAAAACCATGCTACAAAAAAAAAATGACTAAAAGAATATGACATTAGTATAATTGAAATACTGCAGATGGCGCCATGTGGCCATACATAATGCATCTCCATCTGGAAGTTCTGTGATTGACCTAATACCAGAGACCAAACACTAAACTGTATGTCTGATCATTGCTAATGTCTGTGTCACGCAGGTGGTCAGTCCTTCTTCAGCCGCAAAGACTCCATCAGGACCATCTACACGTCTCTGCACAACGAGCTAAAGAAGGTAGTGTCCATGGGCCGCCACGCACCCGGAGGATCCACTCCCAATCTGGAGGAGCTGCTGCCCCACCTGTCTGAGCAGCTGTGCCACTTCACGCAGGCCCGCATGGAGATCGCAGACTTCTACGAGAAGATGCACTCTCTGGGCAGCCAGAAGATGGTCAACTCAGAGGAGCTGGTGGGCGCGCTGGACAGCATCCTGCAGAAATACAGCTCCAGGTGAGAGACCGCCTGTTGACCTGCTGCAAGAAAGAATTAGTAAACAAGTGGATTTAGAAACTATGGGATTGTGAAGATCATTTAGGGGTGTTTTGGGAGTGTCTCAGTTGTTGTTCTGTGTTAATTATACCACCAGAGGGAGCTTTGGCTTACCTTGTTTGAATTCATATATTTTATATTCATATATTTTATATATATAATATATTCTATATTTTATATGTTTATGTACACATTTCTATAATTTTATATGCACAATTAGTTATAAGGTAATATATATATCTCAAAAAGAGATATTTCAAGATTAATACTACTAATACTAATACTACTAATAAGTAGAAAACACACACTGTCATCTCACTGACAATTAACCAACACAAACACTGTGCATTTATGAAGTGTGCTTCACACAAGTCAGTGGGCAAATCACCTATAGAAACTCTATCTCTCTCTCTTATTAAATGAGAAATAAGCCATCATTGCCCTACCCTGGTGGTCAGTAAAATTATACATATGCTTCTTTTCATACATAATATAAGAATATAAAACTTTTTTACCCATGCTCATCTATATAACGTCAATGAGATATATGTATATATATATATATATATATATATATATATATATATATATATATTTTTTTTTTTTTAAGTTGTAGTAAAGGTGTAGTAAAAAGGTGTAGTAAAGGTGTAGTAAAAACCAACTCCAAATTTTATGATTATTAATTATTAATGAAAATAGGCTAATCACTGATCTTCTAAAATTGAAGTGAACTTAAATTTTTAGGTGAATTATCACATGAATAACTTAAATAGAACCTCGTAAGTTTTCTCTTTCTTTCTCTCTCTCTCTCTCTCTCTCTCTCAAAAAACAAAACAAAAACTCCAGCACTCTTACTCTAGCACTAAATTCTCTGCAAACAAACAAGCTACTTTGTATAACTAGCAATTCTTGTGTGTATTGCCAAATGCCTCCTCAATTGTAAGCTAACATTCCTCGATTTGTCAATCAAAATGCTTTCTCAATTGTCTGCTAAATTACTAAATGTAACAAAGAAAGGTCTTTTTTGTAACCATGTACATCAACAGTATATAAAGAAACCGCTATAACACCTCTGAAACCAGTACCAAAACCAATGGAAAATTGAGCTGGCAGAAAGCAGGTTTTCGTTATTGGAAAAAAAGTGAAATGACTAAAACATTCAGACAACCCTAATATGTTAATTTGAAGTGTTCAAATAGATCTACCGTAATACAGTATTGCATTTAACAAATGCAGTCAAAATCATAATTCGGCTCATTTATTAAAAACGAGAGTTTGCAAACTATTAGTGCTTAAAAAATAAAATAGCTTGATTAAACAGAGAGAGAGACAGAAAGATGCATGCTGGTCATTGTGCCATTGCTGAAGTAGAAGACAAGATCTCACGAATGTTATCAGATCAATTAATCAGTCAGCGATGAGACATCAGAGCACGACCTTGAATTTTTCTGCAATATTGATTATTTCCAAACAGGTTTCCCCAACACTCCCTTACCTTCCATTGGTTGGCCAAATATTTAAGTCCCACCCCAATCTCTCATCCATTGGTTACTCCGGTCACATGTCTTCAACAGAAATGCAACAGAAAGCATTGTTCCGTCAGCCATTTTTTCTTTCATGAAGAAGCTGACTTTTCTTTCTCTCTTTGTCATTTCCTCATGCTCTCTCTTTTTTCTGGCTGCCAGCTAAGACATGTAATTAATGATCAGTCAGGGGTGAAGAATTTTTCACGCTGCTGCTGAACGCAGGAGATGTAATGAGCTCTATGCCGCCCTGCAGTATTCATGACTTTCTCCAGTGCTAATGAGCAAAGAGAACAGGCTGGCGCAGCAAACAGATTGCAGGATTACAGAGATGCTGACAATCCTCCACCATCTTACATTGATATAGGAATTCCATTACATGTAGAGCTGAACCGCCATTTTTCTCTGAAATATAATTCTGTGTAAAATACAGGTTTTTTTTCTGTGCAACTTTAATTGCTGTTTTTATTTTTTTTAATGACTAAGAATATCATGAGCTCATCTGTATTTAAAATGAAAATTATTATTTTTGCATTTTGTAAGACTTTTTTGGGGGGTGTTAAATGTCCTTGTAGTGTTGAGTGATTTGGAATAATGCTTAAGTATTTTTGGGCTGTTGGACTTATTTAAGGTTCTTTCCTTAATCATACAGCGAAGTAAAATAAAAATAACATTCATTATGATTATAAATAAATTTCTATAATTAAAAAAAGAAAATGAGAAAAATGACAATACAACAACCTCTGTAAAGTGTCATTATTTAATAACACTTTAATAGTGGTCTACTATTAAATACTCTAAATCAGGGGTGTCAAACTCAATTCCTGGAGGGCCGCAGCCCTGCAGAGTTTAGTTCCAGTCCTGCTTCAACACATCTATCTGTAGGTATCAAACAAGCCTAAAGCACTCAATTGGTTTGATCAGGTGTGTTTAATTAGGGTTGGAACTAAACTGTGCAGAGCTGTGGCCCTCCAGGAACTGAATTTGACACCTGTGCTCTAAATTATCATAACTATTTAAAATATAATAAAAATATCTAACATGTATAATAATTATTTGCATAATAAAATTTGTCTGATAAATATTTCTAACTTCTACACACATGATATCTTTAATATGTTAAAAATATAACAACTAAAATATAATGTTTGTGTCACATTAACATTACTGTAGCTCTTATTGTGTTGGTTAGACCCTCTGAAGTCAGAGCTAAGTCCTTCCAATTTTCTGTGGTGCAAACATGCCAAAAATAATGTTTCTCCGCCAATAGTTCTAGTTCTTCCTTCAGTGCAGTTTAACACATAGAAAGCTAATGTTAGCATCCCTAACTCCCAAGGTTGTGAATCAGTAGGTCATGTACACAAGATCGGGCATTGCTAAGGGATTTACTACACATTGGGACACTGGTGCTAACATGAGAACACCACTGTTGTACAATATCATAACTCCAGTTTATGAGCAACAGCAGAACTGACATTTTACAAATAATTTTATATGATATATTTCTATACATTTCAACTATTAATCAACTTTAAATATTTGCTAGATTGTTCTTTACCAGTCTATGTTCATTTATGGTTAAATATGAATGAATAACAGTTTCTTTCTTTTTAAAAATCATTGCTTGGTGGTTTGTTTCAAATGATTCGTGTTTTCTACTTCAGAATGTCTGCTAAAGCAACCTAGTGAGCATCACTGCTCTCTGATTTTCACAGAGCAAAGTTTTCTGATTATTTTTTTCTATTATTATAGTTATTACTCTAGTAATAGAGTGAATGCAACAGAAATATGACCCAAGGGCAAAATTTAGTTCTTGGGCACTCTATATACAACCTAAGCCAGGGGTTCTCAAACTCTGTCCTGGAGGGCTGATGTCCTGTAGATTTTAGCTCCATCTTGCCTGAACACACCTGCAAGGATGTTTTTAGAAAGCCCAGTAAGAGCTTGATTAGCTAGCCCTAATCTGCAGGACACTGGACCTCCAGAACTGAGATTGAGAACCCCTGACCTAAGCAAAGGACAAAAGAACTTAATCTTCAGGAGGCCTTCTCACTATTCCAACCATTTTGCTCCTTTCAGATTCCACCATCCAATCCTGAGCCGCCTCGAGAGCAGCTTCCAGGTGGAGGTGGACGTGTTGACGCAGCTGCTGCGATGCCAAGCGCAGATCTCCGAGTGGCATTTCCTCCCTTCCCTGCTAAATCTACACGGCGCCCACTCTAAGCTTCAGGCCTGGGGTCAAGTGTTTGAACGCCAGCGGGAAACCAGGAAACACCTCTTCGGAGGCCAATCCCAGAAGGCTGTGCAGCCGCCGCACCTCTTCCTGTGGCTGCAACGGCTTCAAGCGACGCTCCTAGCAAAGTTCAGCTTCTACTTCCACGAGGCGCTCAGCCGGCAAACTTCGCAGTCTGAAATGAAAACTCTAACGGCTCGAACCTCCCTCGATTACTTCGGAAAGATCTCTGGCTTCATTCGTAGATATGACGCTTCGAATGTCTCCCTAGTCTTCGATAATCGTGGCTCCGAGAGCTTCCAGGGGCACGGATACCACCATCCGCAATCGTACCGTGAAGCTCCCAAAGGTGTAGACCAGTTTCCGGCTGTCGTGTCACTTCCTGGAGGAGAACGACCGGTTACCCATTGGCCCAATGTTATCATGATCATGAGCGATCGCTCCACCGAGCTCAACACGCTGGATAAGGTGGTCCACTTTTACGATGATAAAGTCCAAAGCACGTATTTTCTGGCTCGTCCCGAACCACACTTCACCATCGTGGTAATTTTTGACGGGAGGAAGTCCGAGAGAGACTCGCACATCGTGGCTTTCCTGCAGGAGCTGATAGGATCCCTGAGGAACTCCAAACCCTTTACTACACTCAAACCAGGATCCAAAGGCTGAGCTTCTTCCGACGAAATATAGTTTGTTTTAAAATGACATTGGCCTTGATATTGGTTGACGTTGTTCTTTTTATTCACTGTGTTGTCGTTTTATTTTAGGATTGACTACTGAAGAGGTCCAAAACACTTTCAGACCAAAGATCACAGCTGTGAATTTGTCTCTTTTTTTAATGTGCACACAAATTGGTTCTTTCAGCTTGTGTTCGTACTTAGCAATTGGACCCGACTTGAAAATGACAGGGACCCATTGCAAATAGTTATAATTTTCCCTTTTATTGTTCGTTTTCCTAATTATTTTAATAACTGAGTTCTTGGTTTTAATATTTTGGCTTTGGCATCATGTATATGTTCACTTCTGAAATAAAGCTTGCAGTTGGGTAACATTCAATAAATGTATTGGTTTTATTTTCATTTCAGATAATTAAATTGCATTCTCCCATTGTACGTGTCATCAGAGGTGGAAAGCCCTGCCTATCGGTGAAGATTTCTCCCCTTAATAGCATATAGGATGTTAGACTCGTTTTTGAATCTGCCACTATGCCGATACATAGGCATTTGTAGCTCCGCCCTCTTTTGAAAAGAGTACAATCTCATTTGAATTTAAAGCAACAGGCACCAAAACATCACAATTAGGATGAAAGACAGTTAAAATACATTAGTTGCGGCATAGGTCTCAATTCCTGGAGGGCCGCAGCTCTGCACAGTTTTGCTTCAGCCCAGATCAAACAAAGCTGATCCTACTAATGAAGGTGTTCATGACTCTTTTGAACGCCTTGATTATTTGGATCAGTTGTGTTTGATAGGGTTGGTGCAAAACTGTGCAGAGCTGCGGCCCTCCAGGAATTGAGTTTGAGACCTATAATTTGCGGGGTATTTTGAGCTGAAATTTCACATATTTTATCTTGTAAAAAGGGGCATGATAGGTCCCCTTTAATATATTTTATTATAATTTGATCATGTGATTCAAAGTTGAATTTTTACGATCATCACTCCAGTCTTCGATGTCATATGATCCTTCAGAAATCATATTTAATATGCTGATTTGATACTCATTATAACATTATAAGCTAAAAACAGACTTTAAAAATGTAGATTATCCTTTACTTCAACCATAAATGGTTGATTTTAGCATGTTACAAAATCCCTGACCTTCATGGTAATTTAACGCATGATTTCAATGCTTTCCCAAATATAAATACTGTACAAGGATTTGGTTGTTTTAATTATTTCCCTGTCATGGTTCACCGCAGCTCAATAAAATGGTAAGGTCACAGCTGTACATATGAGAGCGGATGTCTGTACTAAGGGACAGCAGAGAGATGTACCATCTTACATTTGAAAAATGGATGAAGATTAATATAAATCAAAACATTAAACATTCATAGCTTTATACCCACAACACAAGGTCCTATCTGTACCTCTAAAACCACAGTGGGGTCAAAGTCTGACAACAGAAAGTCTGAAGAGATATTTCAATTTTAAGCTCAATAACATGACGTTGATGCAATAAAAGCAAACACTACATTATTATTGACACCGTTTCATTTCAATTCAACATTTGAAAGAAGAAATGGTATTATAATAATGCAAATGACCAATTTGGTCAATTTGGACTTTTGGGCCCTACTGTACATGTAAACTCAATTATTTTACCTCTATTTTAGTGTCAGCCAAGTTGAAGTACATGATGGAGATGATTCCTTGCTTAAAGTTGGAAACTGTAACCTCCACTGTGCGCCAAAAAGCATCTTAGAATCTTCCTACATGTTTACAGCATGCCTGAAATCAGAGCATTCATTTTATTATTACAATCATTTGTATTCTATAGAAAATCATAATAGTATAACATTTCGGGAATAATGATGATTGTGTGTCTAATATTATTTTATTGCTATTTACTAAGTGCAGTAAATTCAGAATTAATTTTTTATTACTACATGTTTTGTTCACGAGTGAGGAAAGGATGGAACGGGAGATTGACAGGTGGATTGGTGCAGCGGCAGCAGTAATGCGGAACACAAAACACCAGGGTGTAGCAAAGAGGTGTCCAAACTCGGTCCTGGAGGGCCGGTGTCCTGCATAGTTTAGCTCCAACTTCCTTTAACACACTTGCCTGGAAGTTTTAGTATACCTAGAAAGAGCTTGCTTAGCTGGTTCAGGTGTGTTTAATTAGGGTTGGAACTAAAATATGCAGGACACCGGCCCTCCAGGACCGAGTTTGGGCACCCCTGGTGTAGCAAAACCATGCGGTTACTTACAAATAACTACAATAACCATGTGTTTTGTTTATGTGTAGTAAAACAAAAGGTCAACAACTATTTTCGAGACATATCAACTTTCCTTTATTTCAAAGACATTCAGTTTCGACACATTTTAAAATGCACTGGAACATGATTTAATGCTACATGCCAATACAGTCCTATACATGAAAGTGCGACATCACAATGGATTAAATGTACATATTTATTATTCGTTCGGGTTATTAAATATCTGGAAAGAGCTCTAGGGTTATTATTATTATCATTATTAATATTATTTAATTTGGGGAACGACTCTTCAGAGAGCGACGGGAGCACACACCCTTGGCAGACCAGGCTCCTGCATTCAACATGCATCCTGAAAGGCACTTTCATGTGAACACAGTATGTGTGTGTGCAAGTGTGTGTGTGTGGGGGGAGAGGGTGGGGTTGTGGTTACTTTACATATATGTAAAAAGGGTCAAAAGGTGGCCGTCAGATACAGCAGGCGGATGTAGTCATATGAAAGAGCACCAGTAAGAAATGAAGCTTCGTATACAGTAGGTATAAAAAAATAGAACAGGTAGAAAAACAAAAGAGCAGCAGTCCAAATCAAAAAATCATTGTTAGTGTATAAAATAGTGAACCAAGGCTGTTTGGTCGTAAAACAACTCACCTTCATGCATATTTACACACCCTCGTTCACACACTCACACACACACACATACTTACACTCACACTATCTTGTCTACAAGTGCAGTGCACTCTTTCTAACTCTCTTGCACTCACTCAAACACTTAAGTTGTCTTGTACAAGCATGAATTATCCATCAGCTAGTTCTCTGCACTACTTTAACCGCACTTCATCATGCAAAACCCCCCCACAAACACACTCTCACACACACAAGAGAGCCATGTTTGGTTAGTGTGCTCCAAAGAGTCTGCCGTTGACAATTTCATACAAACGCACATACACTGGAAGCACAGGGGACATTACAAAAAATAATAATAATAATAATAATAAAGAATCGAACACCATTATTGTCCATCAGTGGAGCAGCAGTGGAAATTGTACTAGAACAACCTGAGGGAGGGACGAAGTCACTGTTTGTTTGTTTTCCTTAAACTTTTGTCATAATCCTCCCCATTTATGAATCTCTTGTGTTTTCACCATGATGTTTCATTAAAGCTTAGTTCACGTTTGCTCTCAGAATGTTACCAGTTCTGTCCCTCCCACGTCATCCAAGCAGGCTTCAGGGTTTGGTTTCCACGGTAAAGGGGGAGGTTAATCTGGTGATCAAGGCTCAGCGTGGTGTTTTTCGAGTGACGACAGGGAAAAAAAAGTGTAACATTCATGAAATACATTCTGTGTTCTTCATTCCTCATAGGAAAGGCTAGGTGCATGGCTCGAAAAACTCAAAATAAATATAAAATATTACATTCCCCTCAACTTTCCAAACAAACAAGTGAAAATACCCTTTTCCCAAGAGGCACCATTAGTCCTGTAACTCGAATCAAAGAAAGCAGCAGCAACTTATAAGATTCTCTACATCCCTCGTGTGGTAGTAAGTAAGGCCTAACAAATCAAAGCACATTGCACCGACTCCATGGATTCAATTTCATCCCAAAAAAAGACGATGGTACTTCCTGTA
>CAIGQW010000596.1:14126672-14128086 GCA_903798125.1 Danio choprae
AGAAACGAGAGAGAGAGAAAGAGAGTCTGTGTGTGTTTAGAGTTTTTAATGAGTATTTTTATATGTTTGTGTGTTTTTACCGGCTGATGAAGGTCTCAGGTATTCTGGGTTCAGTAGGAGACGTCAGTGAGCGTCTGGAGCTCACTTCATCTGAAGGAGTAGTGCTGGCCTCACTGTCTGTTTTCTGGCTCAGAGTGTCTGACATGGCCTCATCCCTAAAATATGAACATCAAACTATTCATTTGGCTAGAAAATAAAATTGTAATTCTATTTGGAAGTTCAGTTAGCAAATCCCGAGCACAAATAGGACTAAATTCTGTACATAAAAAGCAAAAAAACAATTACAGTCATTGTTAGTACATAGATAAATAAAATTGGCATTAACTCAGTGTCATCAGAGTTAAGAAAAATAAATCAGTAACATTAACCTGGAATTAATAACAACTGTAAAATACAATCTGAAATATATATACTGTATAAAAATACTGGTATTTAAATGCAATAACATTATATTTTTGTTTTTTTCGATGAGAAACAGTGGGATATGTTTCATTAAAAAGTATCACATTGTCATCCAGGTGGATGCTGCACACTGGTGGTGGATGAGGAGATTCCCCCCAATCTGTAAAGTGCTTTGAGTGTCTAGAAAAGCGCTATATAAATGTAAGGAATTAGTATTATTATATTATTGTGTAAAAGATACCATTTTCATATTGATTTACAGTACACCTACATCTAAATCTGGAATTTTGGTGGAGACTAAGCAGTTTTTTTGTAAATGATGTTCATATGCAAATATAAAACGATAAAATGTGCAATATGTTGAAGCGTGTGGACTCACTCCTGCAGCGTGACGTATTGGTGAGGTATGAGCCCATCGGTGCCGTTGTGTCGTCCCTCCCACCAGTCTTCAGATGCCCTCTGGAAGAGCAGCAGAGTGGAGCCTTTCTTAAAGGTGAGCTCCCGTCCCGAACGGCCCACATAGTCAAACTTGGCAATCGCCTCCACAGGCTCACCTTCTGAAACACACAGACAGTTAGCATTTTCTCTTTAAGTGAAGCTACAAATTAAAGTTTGTGGAGATTATATGATGACGGCTTGTAAAAGCCTAAAAGTGAAAAATAGTTCAAACCAAAAGACTTACGCTCTAGATAGGATCTCGCGAGATAACGATAGTCCTATTGTGATATTTGTTAGAGTTTGGTGCAAAAATGTTATTAGAAATAATAAAAGTGCATTATGGTTTTAGAAACAGTGACTTTACAATCACTTAACCGCACAGGGCACTTTATGAATGTAATTTGTCATATGACAAGATGTAAATGAAAGTGATGTATTTCATAAAGATCTGTTTAATGGGTCTTGAGATGCCTAAAGTCTGTCCACAACCTCTTAAAACCCACTTGGAGCACAT
>CAIGQW010000596.1:14202712-14215539 GCA_903798125.1 Danio choprae
TTATATTATATTATATTATATTATATTATATTATATTATATTATATTATATTATATTATATTATATTTAGCTTTTTAACTACATAATAAAATACAATGATTATAAAATAAAACGCTTTGGGTGTGGATGCATCAACACTGGCAGCTTGAAAGCTTCCTTTCTTTCGTAGACTACAGATTTTCAGTGAAGCATGAACTCCCCTGAGGAGAGCTGAGTTTGCTTTCACACTGAGCACTGAATTGCACTTAATGGAGAGAACAATAAAGAGGAAAATCCCTGTAAAGCATGCACACTTTCAAACCAATAAAAACACGATAAGAGCGACTGAGTGGCGTTATTCAATCCATCTATCGCTTTTCCCAACAAACACGATTAAGCTCAAAAATGCTTCAGTCTTCCTAATTGACCGTGACTAAATCAATCAATTATCAGTGATTACAAGTAATGAAAAAAACATGAATCACAAAATACAGAAAACTGATGCATTTATGGCTATTCTTTACAGTGACTATTGTACTATTCAAATGAAAAACAGCAATTCATTATATTTTTTAAAGGAACTGAAATGAAAATATACTCACCATTTTATCACCCTCAAGTGGTTCCAGACCTTTTCTGTTGGACACAACAGAAGATATTTTGAAGAATGTTAGAAACCGGTAGCCATTGACTTCCATAGTAGCTGCATTTTTGTAGTTTATACAGAGACTTTAACCATATCGTCTATGAAAACATGCACTTTAAACAGTGTTTTTATTTGTTGTGTGATATATCTTTATAAAGCATTATAATAGCTATTTGCTCTTATGCAAACTTACAGCACTACAGTTTTTTTATTTGGTAAATCTGACTATATCTGGATAATTTAAGTCATTTATAAACACACTTTAAGTTTTGGGTTCTATTCGGTCTAGAATAATTACCAAAAGTGGTGTCTATCCGCATGTGAATTATATTTAATTACAACCAAGTTTTCAATCAATCTCAATGGTAGGGTTTTATGCATTACTGAAGAATTTCTGAATGCATTTTAAAATACAGCTCAATTCTTAAACTTGAAATGAAGCTCTAAATATGTAAACACAATTAATTAATATCTAAATAAAATTCTAATTTATTAGGTAGTAAGGAAAAAAGACTTTGTGTGTGAATGTTTGACCTTGTTTTAAACTTTCTTAAATAGAAATGTATATCAATGTAATATTATTTGTGTTTACACCTGGTTTTAAAGAAATATAAATTAAAAATTTACTCACCACCAAGTGGTTTCAAGCCACAACAACTAATAACCATTGACACCCATAATAGGAAAAAAATATATTTTATGGAAGTCAATGGCTGTTGGTTTTTTAACATTCTTCAAAATATCTTCTTCTGTGTTCAACAGTGGTAAGAAACTCAAACAAGTTTAGAACAAGTAGACTGTGATGTCGTAATGACAGGATTTTCAATGTTGGGTGAACTGTTCCTTTAAGAGCTGCATCGACCATTATATTTCAGAGTCAAAACATAAACACCAAATCCTGACCAGAATCTTTAACAGATCTTAAACGCCGCCTTCAAACAGCGTCGAGGAATCCTGCCAGAGATAAGTGTGTTTATGAAATCTGAGCGTGTGGCACATGCCACATATTATTCTGTGTTATGGTGCACTTGTGATGAGAGATGAAGTGCACCGCAAAGTAATTGAAGACACTTTCCATGAATTTAGAGGACAAAGAGCTTCTTTCAGTCAACTTTAGGACGTCATACTTAATAATATGGCTCAAACTAAATATTACATAGGGATGTATAGTTTTATGATTGTTTTATTTTTGTAAGCCTGTTACCAAAATATGAGGCACGTTCAAATATATAAGCATACAGTAATTATATTTATTTAAAAAAAATTATAATTAAATTAAAAAAGAAGAAAAAGTAATAATTAACTATGAAATAGTAATATTAAAAACCCTGAAATAAAATGAAAAAAGTTTTATATAAAGTTATTTTCCAACAGGAACCTTAATTATAAAATAATAACTAAATTAAAAAACCTAAAACAAAATAAATTAAAAAGCGCAAACAAAATAGCCCAAATATAATAAATGAATATAAAAAACACACACATTTAAAAGAAAGTAATTTTAGCCATAAACCAGGTAGTATTTGATACTTACTGCATGTTTGCTGACAGAAAATTACAGTTAAAGGTATATTCATTCATTCATTTTCATTTCGGCTTAGTCCCTTCATTAATCCGGGGTCGCCACAGCGGAATGAACCGCCAACTTATCCAGCACATGTTCTACGCAGCGGATGCCCTTCCAGCTGCAACCCATCTCTGGGAAACATCCATACACACTCATTCACACTCATGCACTACGGACAATTTATCTTACCCAATTCACCTATAGCGCATGTCTTTGGACTTGTGGGGGAAACCGGAGCACCCGGAGGAAACCCACGCCAACACAGGGAGAACATGCAAACTCCACACAGAAAGGCCAACTGACCCAAGTTAAAGGTATAATTTATCCTAAAATAAAAATTACATTTTTCACTTTTATAATATTTAAAAAATAACAAAAATAAAAACAATTATGGTCAACTATGTTCTTTCAAATCTTTTCTTTTGTGTTAAGCAGAGGAGGAAATGCTTAAAACCTGAACATCATTCATTCATTCATTTTCTTTTCGGCTTAGTCACTTTATTAATCAGGGGTCGCCAAACCGGAATGAACTGACAACTTATCCAGCATAGGTTTTACGCAGTGGATGCCCTTCCAGCCGCAACCCAGCACTGGGAAACACCCATACACTCTTGCATTCACACCCACACATACACTACAGCGAATTTAGCTTATTCAATTCACCTATACCGCATGTCTTTGGACTGTAAGGGAAACCTCAGCACCCAGAGGAAACCCACGCCAACACGGGGACAGCAGGCAAACTCCATACAGAAATGCCAACTGGACCAGCCATGGCTCGAACCAGCAACCTTCTTGCTGTGAGGCGACAGTGCTAACCATTAAGCCACCATGGCGCTCTATATAAATATATAACATATATAATACTTCAAAACCAAACTTGACATTAAATGCTTTATAAAATAGTCATTAAAGTGTGGCATATTTATAAAATTGCAAGAACAGCTCACATGAAATGGAGAAGACAGAGGGAAAAAAGCCTTCATTATCCATCTTAGTCATCGCACGTACCTCTTCTGACCCCAGAACAGCTCCAGCCTCTAACCTTCAATTTCAAATAAGGTTGGTAATTTCTGCAGAAAAAAGATAGAGAGATAGATAGACAGAGAAAGGCAGAATTGGGGAGGAAATTGCTTATTCATTGTCCAATGAGCAAATTCACTTCCATTTCATTCCATTAAAACTGTCACAAAGCATTCACCGATAAAAAAAAGGGTAATAAATAAATTGGAGTGATAGAATGAAAGTCACTCAGTGCACTCGGATTGTGTGATCAGATTAATTCTTATATTTCAACAGGCAGTATAAACAGACTTAAACTGAAACACACACACGCATGCACATACGTGTACACACACACACACACACACACACACACACACACACACACACACACACACACACACACACACACACACACACACACACACACACACACACACACACACACACACAGTTCAGCTCAGAGAGGAGATGAGTGTGCTTGTGAAATGTGCAGTGAGTGTAAAGATTTGGATTTTAATTTCGGGTGTATCTTTGACTTTCAATTATAAAAAAGGCAATCTAGCACAAAAAACACCAAAGATTATAGCGGGAGGATTGAGAAATGTCAGAAACAGATGAATGTGGAAAATAATTAAACAAGCATCAAGGAAAGGATTGAGCAATTCAACGCAAAGAGAAACTACTCCCATCAAGCGCTACTAATACAGCGTTTCTGATTTTGTTAGAGAAATGAAAAGCTTTCTTCCAGCCTTAATTCACACACACTCATACACTAAGGCCAATTTAGTTTACCCAATCTACCTATAGCACATGTCTTTGGACTGTGGAGGAAACCGGAGCACCCAGAGGAAACCCACGCAAACACAAGGAGAACATGCAAACTCCACACAGAAATGCCAACTGGCTCAGCCGGGACTCAAACCAGCAACCGTGTCACCGTGCCGCCCTATAACACAAAACTACCAGTCTGAAAAAAAAAAAACATTGCTGAAACTCTTTGTTGCGCAGAATAAAGAATAAAGAAAAGTAAAATATTCATTTACCAGAGCTATTCCTTTAAAACCCTTTAGAAAGTTCAAAATGAAACTCTCTAAGCAACTGTACTGAAGCTTTTTGCTAAATGTCTTTCTGTCACACAGCCAAGCACTGCTGATAAGAAATCCTTAAAATGAACAATTTGTGAAAAACAAGACACAAGTGTGTGAGTTTGTGTCCTGGTTATAATAAAAATTAGCATGTCTTTATTGCCCTTTTCCTCAGTGAATAACACTCAAAAGTCTTGAATCTGAGTGAGTGAACACATCATTTACAGTTTCAACAATCTTATCGACACAAAAGGGCTAAAAACAAACAGGAAAATCATTGGAACCCAATAAAATGTTGTGACGCTCAATATAAACCTTCATATTATAAACCTACCCAATGGTTTTCACTTCATTTGAACTAAAGAAAAGCCTGCATCAACACATCTACTGTCTGAACAATGTTATTTGGGTAAACAATGCTAAGCTACTCGCCTCACAGCTTTGTATTTGTTAGCATTGAATTAAGCATCTGCTTTGACTACGCATTTTCATCCATTTAGTGTCTCTTTGGCCAGACCTCAGGTCAACGTTTTTCTGCTTGGAGTCCTGTTTTGCATCATAAAGTGCCTCAGAATTCTCTCAGCTTATGTTATTAGCATGCTAATCGCTACATAGTTCAAGCTTATCAGCTACACTTGACTGCCTACTTCCGGAAAAACTAAACCACAAATGGCCTCCAAAACATGAAAACAAGGCACACGGTCAAGTTAGCATTTTGTAATGTGTGTGGATAACAGGTTAAATCACTTTATGACACACTGAGCAAAGCCTTGGTAATAAAAGTGTGATAATAAAACACTAAAAGAAAAAATTAACTTTCTTCATATTACTGCTGCTAGACTGAGACTTTAATGATGAAAAGAACATCATTTTTACTCTCAGTCATCTATGATTATGTTTGTTTTTTCTTAGGCAAGTTAGTTTGTACTTAAATTAGTTACTGGACTGTTCTCTTTCTTATTTTAGGACTCCCATATCCTGAGGTATTTTTGTATTGTTCTTTTACTCTAATCGATTTCTTATTGCCTGATAAAAAAAATAAAAGATTGCCTGATGGTGATCAAAATTCTTTGATCAAGACAATGTGTTGTTGTCTGGTGATTCTGGGTCTGGTACGGTTCATTTAAAAAATCTCCCCTCTTTCTTTATTTGTTCGTTCCTATTTTAACCCCTAGACTTGTATAGGAACTTAACAGTTGGAGGTCAGAAAGGATCCCATATTTGACAGATGACTTTAACCATCACTTCATCCATCATAAGATTTTGGTCTTTTAAGGCAGAATGACAGAAAGCAGATGGAGACGACAAAGACAGAAAGTTACTTATATATACCAATATACAGCCGGTAGCTCACGTAACTCACTGGGAATTATCAGGTCAGAATACAGAAACGGTTCTAAAAGGAAGATTTGTGACTGTAGGTTTAACTTGAAGTATAACCAGGTTTGAAATAGAGAGAAATCTGTTGAGTGTGTAAGCCTGGATTTTAAGTAAAAATACATTTCTGGATCTGTCAATCTAAAATTGTGTACATTTTAGAGCCCATCTGGAATGCACAGACTGACATGGTAATGAGAAAAATTTGATTAAAGAATTCATTATATTTTCATCTTTTTCCATCAATTCACCAATCTTTTTGCATTCCTTAAAATTGTTCCTGCAAGAAAGTTTAAATTATTCTCATAAAAACTGCATCACATAAAATTGGTTCCTCCAAAAACAATCAAACAAACAAACAAACAAACAAACAAACAAACAAACAAACAAACAAACAAAAAAACATTGCATTCTCTCGCAAATGTATTGGGATCCTCCAAGAAGACAGACTGCATTCTCTCAAAAGTATTGTGTGCTAAAAATAAACCCATACAGAAATCTGATATATGGTAATATATGCAAATTACAAATATGACAAAAATTCATGTATATACAATATATGTCATATATGCAACAAATATTGCAAAAATGTCAATTTATGCATTTCTTTCAATATGTACATACTGTATATGTTCAAATATTGGGGGACTTTGCATTCTCACACAAGCACCACATTCTCCAAACAAAACTGCATTACCCCTGGGCATTTTGCAGTTCCTTGGAAAAAGTATCCCATTATCTTGCAAATACTAATGCATTCGATATTCTATCACAAAAAATAAAAAAATATATATATTCTATCGCAAAGGTATTGCATTCCGCAAGGTGCCTTGCTAAATAATTGTATTCTCAAGAAAAATCAAGAAACTTATCCCCCAAGAAAGCTTGCATTCTCTCACAAAAGGTCTGCGTTTCACAAAAATGAAAAGTTTTTTCCCTGAAAGTTTGCACTGCCTTGGAAGAAAATGTTGTGCAAAAGTATTGTGTTCCAAGAAATTGTGCATTTATTTTCAAAAGCATTGAAAGACACAAAGCACAGTCTGTTGAACCGTAATAAGGACACCAAAAAAGATTTCTTCATGCCATTTTCAAGTTTCCCAGAAGTAACGGCTACTTTGTTCGTGAAATGACCCAAAATCTGATTTGTGTTAGCATATTCAGACTTGCGTTATGGAAGGTTACAAAGCATGCAAATGAGAATCAATGTTCAACACTGCCATAAATAACTTACACCTCTGGTTTGAACATTACTGTTTGTGTTAAGAATAGTCGGAATATATACAGCACATTAATCACACAGACCTTTTATGGTAGTTATAATTTCACCAGTCCTCATTGAATTTGTATGGAAAAGATTAGTGTGAACATTCTTCAAAATAACTCGCAAACCAACAGAACGATCATGATGAAGGGAATGAGAGTACTTTGGAAGATCTGTCCCTTTAAAACCTATAGCAAACAGGTTTGTATGAGTTTCTTGTCTTTCTTCTACTCGCCTCTGTTTTAATGAGACCGACATGTCAGTCTTCAAATACCCAGAGTTTAAATGAAACGTATGTTATTGAACATCTATATTTATATCTGTCTGTGTCAAAGCAACTGGAGCCCACAGGGAAAATACCAGACATCTTTCAAAAGTGTCTCTTTAGATGCAGAGTCAATCATCTTACAAGCTTTCTGGCTTTTTGTTCACTAAATAAATGATGGAAAGGGAGACAGAGAGCGAAGGAATCCCCTGGTATTTGGCCTCATGATAACAGAGAATCTGTAATGTTTCTACATCATTTACATTCACAAGTCTTTAGTTAACAAACCGTGATGTTCAGTAGAACTCACAAAATGAAAAATGCTGGATCTGAAATCTGCAGATAAGGCTTCATTAGACGTTTATCAGATTTATCATTTATTATTGGATATCAGGTGAATCAATGTCGAAACTAATAAAGCTGACTAATGGAGGGAAGATTAATAAACCAATCTAAAATGAAAAAACTAAATATATATATACAAATAGAAGCAATGACAATGGTTTAGAAACTACAACAATTAGATTATGCTAAAATAATTATTGATAGCTTTTTTTATTCAAATAAAATGTAAATATAACATTTTCTGAATTTATTAAAATTCATTCTAAACTTTCTAAATGATACAATTTATATAACAATAATATGTACTAAGGGCGACACGGTGGCTCAGTGGTAAGCACAGTCACCTCACAGCAAGAAGGTTGCTGGTTCAAGTCCCGGCTGGGTGAGTTGGCATTTCTGTGTGGAGTTTGCATGTTGTCCCCATGTTGGCATGGGTTTCCTCCGGGTGCTCCAGTTTCCCCCACAGTCCAAAGACATGCGCTATAGGTGAATTAAACTAAATTGGCCGTAGTGTATGTGTGTGAATGAGTGTGTATGAATGTTTCCCAGTACTGGGTTGCAGCTGGAAGGGCATCCGCTGTGTAAAACATATGCTGGATAAGTTCAAAGTCACTTCAAAGTTATAAGCATTAATTGAAACTAAATATAATTATTAGCTGGGAATTGTAAACTTAAAGGTCTTGTGAAGTGTGTTGAAATGTGCATTTTTGTATTCGATGTTTGACGTAATCTCAACCGAAATATGAAGATGGGACATAGAGTAGCTCCTCCCCTTTTTTTAAATACAGCCAATAGCGTTTTGTCTTTATCACAGCTCTGCCAGTGAGTGGTTGAGCTCCAGCGCATCAAATGTGAAGCGTCTTGAAGGGCGCAGTGGAGGTCAGATACTAGAGAGCATTTGATGAGAAACTAAAGTATGAGGTGACATGAAAAAAAACAGTGATACATTTAGGTGGAAGTGACAAACTACAAGCTTTACATGTTTATATCAGTTTTATATCTTCTAAATGTGATTTTTGTCACTGTTTTGGTTATAGATATCCTAAAAACGAACAATACTGATACTAACATCTAAAAAAACCTTTATTTTAATTTCATGGGGCCTTTAAAAAATAAGAAAAACAAGCAAAACCTTTTGCCAAAGTTAAGGTATTACAATTACTGAAAGTAAAGCTAAAAATTAAAAGTAAAGCTAAATAGAAATGGTAAACGTAACAAAAACTAATAAAAAGGATAAAAGCACAAAACAACTAAAACTTAAATTAAAATAAGAAAGATAATAAAAGCCCATTTTAAATATTAATAAATACTATAAACACTGGTACTAAAAAGTTATATAAGAGCACAATCTGAGGTATCATACATGTTCGTAGCACAAATGGAGCATCTATAAATTCCAAACAGTTCATAAAAGGCAGCTTTACGCATGCAATTACAGTAAAGGAACACACCGCCAGTCATTTTCAAGAAAAACAAATACAAAAAACTACTAAATATCACAAAACAAAATAAAAAAAAAAATGAAACAACCTAAAGACAGATGCTAATTCAAATCATTATACAAAATTCTGTACATAAATGAGATACTTATGATACTAAAACTCCAAATAAAACAGTTTTAAAATCATTAGCATTATTCATTCATTCATTCATTTTCATTTCGGCTTTGTCCCTTTATTAATCTGGGGTGGCCACAGCGGAATGAACCACCAACTTATCCAGCATATGTTTTACACAGCGGATGCCCTTCCAGCTACAACCCATCACTGGGAAACATCCACACACACCCGTTCACACACATACACTACGGCCAATTTATCCCACCCAATTCACCTATACTGCATGTCTTTGGACTTGTGGGGGAAACCGGAGCACCCGGAGGAAACCCACGCCAACACGGGGAGAACATGCAAACTCCACACAGAAATGCCAATTGACCCAGCCGAGGCTCGAACCAGCGACCTTCTTGCTGTGAGGCGATCGTGCTACCCACAGCGCCACCGTGAGGCCCTCATTAGCATTAATTGAAACCAAATATAAATTTTATCTGAGAAACATAAACTTAAAAAAAAGAAGAAAAAAAACATTTAGCCAAAGTTAAGGTATTACAATTACTGAAAGTAAAGCTGAAATAAAAAAATAAAGCTAAATATAAATGTTAAACCACACCACCTGTCATTTTCAAGGAAAAAAGGCTATTTTTCTCCCTCTCTCCAGTTGAATGACTGCATTCTATAATAATTAATCCTTGTAGACTCAAGCGCCCAAAACAAATGCATCACAGCTGTCATTGTTAAAACACACAAACTAAGTGCATTAACCCCAAATTTCAAGCAGCATCACAAAATCCGGCATTTCTATAGCCTGCGGTCTTATGCATATAAATTGGACATTAAAACTTTCTGTGCAACTGTAAAAAAGGGAACGGAAATTAAAATTCTCTTTTATTTACTCTCTCTCCCCAAATCTCCTTCCTTCATTCTTTTCAATGATATAAACAGCCGGTGTTGCCTTCTGTCCGCTTCACAGCTGCTGTTTTGTGGTAACAAGGTTAAAAAAAAGTGGGCTAGAAGATATAGGCTGAGACGAGATACATACGATCATTAGTTTGCCCTTGCGTTCTCTTAAGACACATTTCTTTTTATCCAATTCTGCCCACTTGCTCCCCATCCAACACTTCATCTGCTATTAATTAATCCTCCGATGGCTATAAACTTGCATCCGAATATCCAGAGAGCGCATTGTTAAAATGACTAATGCAATTTTCTGCACACAAACCAAGAGCTGCGTGCATTAGAGATAATGACCTGTTCAGTCCGAACCCAATGGTGGCATTAAAAACATCACACAAACAGCCCGAGCCTCAGAAATCTGCCCACCGTTATTTCGCTGACCACCTGTTGCACAAAAACGCAAAGCTGGATGAAATCCCAATGCTTTATGCACATTAAAAATAAATTGAAGGCGAAAAGTTTTAGCTTAGTGGTATATTTAAAAAAAAAAAAAAAAAAAGAAAAGATTTAACTGCATATTTATGAGAAGAATCATATATTCCACATCATTTTGAGAAATGAGGAGGACTACAGTGGCAGCAAAACATTACTTAAAGGGAAAGTCAGCCCAAAATTAGTCTATTTATTTACACTGAGGCCATCCAAGAGGTTTTTTAGTAGAACATTAAAGAATATTTTTTAGCTGAAACTGTGGTCTTTGATTCATAAAATATAAGTCAATGGCTGCATCCGAAATCACATACTTCCATACTATATAGTACGCTAAAAACAGTATGTGAGCCGAGTAGTATGTCCAAATTCATACTATTCAAAAAATGTGTGTTTTTAAAGCACTCTGTTTTTATGGATTAAAATTGACAAAGTACTGTGAATGCCAGGAGTAACCATAACAAAACTTTAAAACGAATCTGCAATATAGCGTAAATGGCACTTTGCTATTTCCGTGTTATTTCGTTTTGGGGTTTTTTAAGAATGTTGGAAATTGTTAGCCATTAACATCCATAGTCGAAAAAGACAAGGATAACATTGGCTACCCGTTTTAAAAATTCTTCCAAATGTTTTCTTTTGTGTTCAACAGAAGACAAAAAAAACTCCCTGACAGGATTCCTTTAAGATGAGCCGATCTGTATTCCTCTTCTACAGGTTGCTTTGGACCAAACCCATCAGCTAAATGAAGAAATGTAAATGAGCCTGTGGTAAGAACGAACCTCCAGTGCATGTCAATAGATGCGGTAGGCTGAAAAATCGACCAGGTCTGTCCATAATGAAGGCTCATCAGCGAAAGGAGACAAAAGGGCATAAGCATTTGACACAAATGAGCAGCTTCTCCCTCACAAATGCCGGAAACACCCTCAAATCACCCTCGGAAAATCACCAAACACTTCTTCAAGTGCTTAAAACACTTACCTACTGGCCGCAGAAAGCTTTCAGTCAGTCACATCTCTTTACAAATGTTCACAGTAAAAAAAAAACACTTGGAAAGATGTTTTAGCACGGCTGTACCCATTTTTCCACCACAGGTGCAATCTGAAAACAGAAGTATTTCAGAACATTTTTCACATCAGTTTAGATATTGATAAAAATAACTTGTGAAATGGTTTGATAAATGTTTGCGTTCCTGTTCAAACAGGACGATGGCACACATACTGTAATTTACTGCTTGCTATAGTTGGTTGTGGATTTAATTAGTGAGTGACATTTTCATGCTAGAGAGCTTTTGATTGGAAGGCAGTGTGCAGGATGAGTCATCAACATTCTTGGTTTGTTATCTCGGATTGTAATTCCTGTATGTTTACATGCATGCATGCTGTAACAAAGGATTTTTGTTTTTAAATTTATAAGTAAAACAAAGATTACTGGGGTATTTTTGTGAAAGACAATCTTTAATTAATTGTGATGCATGGCTTTTGTGTAAATTGTCAATATTAAAAGCAAAATATACACTGTATTTGATCAATTTCATGAAATATGTACAGTGCTCAGCATATATGAGTACACCTCATTTTGAAAATGAACATTTCTATCCATTTCTCAGTGAATATGGGTAATATATATTGGTGCGTTTGAACAAAACAGATTTATTAAACAGATATATTTATTAAAATAATGTTTTAGTCAAAGAACATCTTTAGAAATGGAAAGATAATACATTTAAATTCATGCAAAATATTGCAAAATAAATTAGAAACTACAACATTTCAACTAAATTGTCTATATTTTTAGTTTCTCTTGATTTTTGCTATTTTTGAAAATCTTATTTAATATTTTTCCCTAACATATAAATGTGGGCTACTAATGTTTGAACCATTATTGTAAGTTATTTTGTTAGATTAGCTCCAGATTTGGCTTCAGTATTGACTAAACTAATGTATCTGCACATATATAATATTGTAAAGCATCCTATAAAAAATATTAATTTAAATGAGAGATTTGTGGGGGGTGTACTCATACATGCTGAGCACTGTATATATTTTTAATTCATTTATAATAAATGTTAATGCATTTTCTCTTCATTTAAATAAATGATTGCGCTGGAGTATGTTATCCAAAAACAAACGCTATTTGAGTGTTTCTTTGTCATAAAATATCTTGTTTAAATCAGTGTATTACTTACTTTTTTGGAAATTGCCATTTTCAATGCATATAAACAAATATATAACAGAATATGTTATTATAATGAACTGTATGATTATTCAAGTATGACTTTGTATGCTTAAAATTTCACGTTTATTTGTTGTCTTGTCTTTTTTAATTGACCATTTTAAATGAGCATGCATTGTTAAA
>CAIGQW010000596.1:14223368-14246602 GCA_903798125.1 Danio choprae
AATAATAATAATAATAATAATAATAATAATAATAATAATAATAATAATAATAGCAGCGACTATTTTTAGACTACATTTGCATTTTTTTAGGCTCATAATCCTGACTTGAATGACAGCATCAGACTGCATCAGAACTGTAAGAAACAATCTCAAAATTCTGAAATGACTATTTGAAAATTTCAGGTCTCAAAATTCTGACTGAAAATGTGAAAATGTAGAGATGTTTTTCTTTTTTATGTTTTAATCATTTTTTATTTTTCCTAACTGCAAGTTTAAAGACTATCCAACAGTTTTGGCTCAATAATGAAATATACAGAATCGCGATTTTAAGAGGTAAAGTAAGAATTCTAATGATAAAAAATAAAACATTTGCAATTCCAAGTGTACATCTTGCAAATTTGACCTTTTTTTTAAAGTTCATATTTCACAATTCAGATTTTTTTTGCACAGATTTGCATTTATCCATTCATTCATTTTCTTTTCGGCTTAGTCCCTTTATTAATCCATCACTGGGAAACATCCATACACACTCATTCACACACTACGGACAATTTAGCTTACCCAATTCACCTATACCGCATGTCTTTGGACTTGTGGGGGACAACAGAGCACCCATGAGGAAACCCACACAAACACGGGGAGAACATGCAAAGTCCACACAGAAACGCCAACTGACCCAGCCGGGGCTCCAACCAGCGATCTTCTTGCTGTGAGGCGATTGTGCTACCCATTGTGCCACAGTGCTGCCCCTGCATTTATCCAGTTGAAACCTTTTAGATGTATCTTGCATTACTAACTACAAAATCACAATTTTGCAAAAAAATCCGAATTGCAAGTTTTTTACTCGTGACGTCACAATAACAGAAGTCTTTTGTTTACTAAATTGCATATGATGTTTATTACACATTAAAAAAGACTTTCTAAATGGCTGAATGTAAATGAAATCTATGCTAATACTACCTTTACTTAACACAACACTACTTGATTTGATATTGCAATTAAATGCAATATCATTTTAAGTGTTTTGGGTGTCCGCATTAGGCCCACTAATTTGGGAGTAAAATATCTGGCGTAACATTAAAAACAGCTTCTAAATGGCTGAACGTAAATTAAATCTATGCTAATACTACATTTACTTAAAACAAACACTACTTGATTTGATATTGCTCTAAAATGTGATGTCATCTTAAGTGTGTTTTGGGTGTCCACTTTAGGCCCACTAATGTGTGAGTGTGAGTAAATCTGGCATAACATTAAAACACATTAAAAACAGCTTCTAAATGGCTGAATGTAAATGAAATCTATGCTAATACTACATTTACTTAAAACAAACACTACTTGATTTGATAAAAGGATGTCCTTTTTAAGTGTGTTTTGGGTGTCCACTTTAGGCTCACTAATGTGTGAGTGTGAGAAAATCTGGCGTAACGCAGCGCTCTGCATGTGAAAGTGTGATCCTTTACATCTGCTTCAATCTCAGTGCGGGTTTACGTTTAAACTCTCCTCATCTCTCATAGCTTTCTCTTATCTGCCTAAAATGAAAACCCCAGTGGCTCCGATCTCCCAATCCCAGCCTTATCAACAGGTACGTTCAGGCTAAGCCGGGTCTCAAACGATCTTGTCACATAATGCAGGTTTGGTCTTCGGATCCGAACGCTACTACTGGAAAGCAATCAGCGTTTTATTATGGGATTGTAACCCAATTGACAGGTAATATCAGGCTCATCTCTTAAACTTAAATGTCGTGGACGGGAAAAGCCTGCCTTGTCAATGAGTCAAGCAGGAAAGGTTCTTGGTTTTTTAGAAAGCAAATCTAATAATGAAGAGGGCCATGTGGACTTTAAAAGACATTAAATACACAAGACAGTGCCAGGAGGTTCCAGTAAAACAGGTATGGTACACTCACACAAATATAAATACACTTAATTGGGATATACATTAGGAGACTGCAACAAAATGTGCATTATTTTAATGTATACAAAACTGCAGAATGTTATTATTGAATATACAATGAAAATGTTTACAGAACAGAACTTGTAATGTAATTTTGGGGTAAACCATTGTTGCTTTTGCAGTTTAACTAGTGAAAATGTAGTCAATTAAAGAAATTTCATGGTTTTGTATTGGAATAATTGTTTATTCTTATTTTTTTGTTGCCAATTGTGTGAATTAGGGTTTCTGTTACAACTTAAGTTGTTAAATAGGATGTATTTGTGTGCATGACAACTTCTACATATTAGTATTTACCATATAAAATTGGGATTAAGTGTGATTTATTGTCTCACATTCTCATCTTTTTTTTAATATGGGCTGCCGGTGTAAAAACACACTGTAAAAAATTTGACCTTAAATTTCATTCATTCATTCATTCATTCAGTCATTCATTTTTCTTCGGCTTAGTCACTTTTTTTAATCAGGGGTCACCACAGTGGAATTAACCGCCAACTTATCCACCATATGTTTTATGCAGTGGATGCCCGTCTAGTTGCAACCCAGTACTGGAAAACATCCATGCACTCTCACATTCACAAAACGCATGTCTTTGGACTGTGGGGGAAACCGGAGCACCCGGAGTAAACCTACGCCAACACGGGGAGAAAATGCAAACTCCACACAGAAACGCCAACTGGCCCAGCCACGGCTTGAACCAGCGACCTTCTTGCTGTGAGGTGACAGTGCTTACCACTTTAAATTTCAAAATTGGCAAATTTTACAATCTACATGTTAAACTAACAAAAGATACATTTGAACAGACCTTATGCCTCTTTGGCGTAATTAATTAATAAATCATTAATAAACACATTTATAATTCATATTTCATGCATTTTCACATTCTAATGTGCTGTAGCAAAATGCATACTCTTCCTTAAAGCCTATTCTGCTTTCAAAATATCTTCCACATACATAGTAAGTATAATACAAGCTTAGACCTAAAAATGAATTATCATTGTAATCTCCTTAGGAAACATTGTAGCAATCAAATGCAACCTGAAACATCCATATTAATTATCCCATGTGGAACACCAGTCTGTGTTTTGTTCCAATTGGCCTGTTTTTCACCACAATTTTACACTCATGGTATTGAGAACAAGGAAACAATGGTGTTTGAAGCTCACACTGCAAAAAAAAAGCTTTTTACTGAGAATGTTTGTCTTGTTTCTAGCCCAAATATCAACAACTTCTTAAATCAAAAAGCTAATTCTAGACAAGTGCTTTCTTGTTTTCAGAAATATTATGCCCAAATTAAGTCAGTTTTTCCTTAAAATAAGCAAAAAAATCTGCCAATGGGGTACGCAAAACAATCTTGTTTTTTCCTTGTGACATGTTTAATTAATTAATATCAGCTAATTCAATTTTACTGCAAATTTACAGTTTGTAAAACCAAAAATGCTGCTACTCTATAGAAATCATAATAAAAACTTAAAACGTCTTTCTTTGTATTCTTTTTTTTTCTTTAATTATGGCAACATTGTCAAAATGATTCCCTTGGAAGTTAAAAACGCTGCATTATGCATGCCAGGCTATACTTTGCATAAAATTGTATTTAATCATTGTAGTTTTGTCTTTACTCATGCATAAACAGAACCTGCAATATGCATGCACACTGCGTTTTTATTGAACCAGAGATGAAAACAATATCAAAAACCTACATGTTGAAAGCCACTTTGAACAGTTTACAGTTTCTGACCCCCATAATGTGTTCAAGTTTTTGTGTTTAGTTACATATAAATGCCCTCTAAGTCTCCCCTAGATCACTTTGCCTGATCTTTTATACAATTACATCCAGAGATATGGGTTTGACTCACAATCTTAAAGGATCTTTGTTGACATTTTTGATTATAAAAAAAAAAACATATTTAAAACTCATGGATTGTTAATTGACTTTAAAGTCCAACATTTTCTTTTAAGAACCGTTGACTGAAATAATCATTTTAGGAAGCAAAATGTATTCTGGAATGGAAAAAAAAAAGGTTTTCGAATGTTCCTGTCACTTTTAATTAGATTGAGGGGGAGGCTTTTATATGGAGCATTTCAATAACGTGTCACTTTTTCTTCAAACATGCGTACTTACATTAGTCTCTGATGTTTCCAGTTCCTTGATGTAATTGGGTTCGCAGTAATTGCTGTGTCCTCACATGCTCCTGAAATGCAAAGAAAGGTTGGATAAGTTCAGGTGAAGTAGAAGATTTAACGTTCTCTCTTCATATTAACTCTAGTGCATGCCTAACATTTACGAAAGGGCCTAAAACTAAAATTAACAGACCATAAAAATTATTTTATATAGCAAAAATATAATGATAAAATTATTGGTTTTTTTTTTCCTTCAATTTTAACCATTAAACTTTAGAGATTTAATTTTGTGATGGAAGCCTTTTTTTATGTTTTTTTTTTTGTTGTTGCTGTTGATAACAGATTTATGAACTACATTTATTACAGACTTGGAGAGATGTTTGGCACACGTTGCATTTCCTAAGCAACTCTCAGCACTTGAAGAGATGAAGTTCAGGTAAATTATTTACTCCAAGACACTCAAAACACTAATTATGAGCTAAAAATTGCATTATCACTCAACTATATCAAGTTTTCCTTCCTTGCAAGAATTGATAAATGAAATAACTAAAAGATTGTTTTGGGCGGCACGGTGGTTAGCACTGTCACCTCACAGCAAGAAGGTAGCTGGTTCAAGTCCAGTCTGGACCAGTTGGCATTTCTGTGTGGAGTTTGCATGTTCTCCCCATGTTGGCGTGGGTTTTCCCCAGGTGCTCTGGTTTTCCCCACAATCCAAAGACATCCGTTATAGGTGAATTGGATAAACTAAATTGGCTGTAGTGTATGAGTGTGTGTGTGTGTATGAATGAGAGTGTATGGGTGTTTCCCAGTACTGGGTTGCGACTAGAAAAGCATCTGCTGCGTAAAACATATGCTGGAATAGTTGGTGGTTCATTCAGCTGTGGCGACCCCTGATAAATAAGGGACTAAGCCGAAGGTAAATGAATGAATGAAAGTGTCGTTTTACAAACATCAATTTTAACTCCCATTTAGTAAACATTTAAGTATTTCTTTCTTTTGTTGAACACAAAATGAGATATTCTGAAGAATGTTGGGGAAAAAATACGGACGTCAATGGCTGTTTTTTTCCAACATTTTTCATTATTTCTTCCTCTAAGCATCTCAGATCATCCTTTAAGGGATAAAAATAAGCAAAATTTCACAATGGCAAACAATTGTCCCATAGACTTCAACACAACACAAAGCAAGTGTTTCAAGGATATCACAGAACTGTACTTATTTTTAACACAATCGGATTGGATGAACTCTTTGTTGATCTATAGCTCGTGCTCGAACTTAAACAATATGTTAAATTGGTTGCCAGGAAGGAAAGTGAGTGCATTGTTTGAGATAGGAAGTTTAGTTTGCCGTTAATGGTGGAAGCATCCAAAATAGAAGACTGGAAGTCCTCCTGTGTCTGAATGATGAAAACAACCTCTACGTGTTCATAATTCTCCTAGATGCCTCCTAATGCCTTCCTCTCCAGCTGTCTGCATCATATTCTCCTCATATCTCCATATCTCACCCACTCAGCATGTTTGTCCTCATTATTTATCAAGAAAAGCAACAACTCAGCCATAGCACAACTATATTTTGAAGTTAAAGTGTCTGTGGCTAAATGGCCATCCAATTGTTCATTTAAAAAAATATATATATATGTTACCAAGGGCGCCCCACGCACTTTAGGGGCCCCAGAAGTTACTATTTGGGGGCCTAATATATCTTCTGCGACACCCTTTATTCATTTTTGTCCCCGAAACACATCCCCCCCACCCTTCACTTAGAGGGCCCACCAAAAATTTCTGTCATAGGTCCCGAACAGGCCAGCAGCACCCCTGTATGTTACAATTCACTGCCTCCCATAGTTGAAGAGATGTATTACAAGTAACACAAGCAATGTAATCAGATTACTTTTTTCAAGTACCTAGTAAAGTAACACAGTACTTTTTAATCTTCAAGAAAATGTCTGAGTTTTTCCATTTACTGACTGATGGATTCCTGTCCATTTGTTGAATGAATTTGGGATTAAAGAAACATTTAGTCAGTGCCAATAGCCTAGTGGTTAGTGCGTCGACACATAGCACTGATGTGCTCGCAATGTGCTTTGCCAATCCTTCCCCTATCTCTGCTCCCCACACTTTCCTGTCTGTTAATCTCCACTGTCCTATCAATAAAGGTGAAAACCCCTAAAATATCATTTAAAAAATTTTTTTTAAGATGCTTATTTTACAACTCCCCTATAGTTAAACCAGTTGAGTTTTACCATTTTTGAGCCCATTCAGCCAATCTCTGGGTCTAGCAATAACACTTTTAGCTTAGCTTAGCATAAATCACTGAATCAGATTAGACCATTAGCATCTCCCTCAAAAATGACCAAAAGGTTTGGTTAATTTTCATCACTCTCCTGTAGTTACATTGGACCGACAGAAACTTAAATGTTGCTATTTTCTAGGCGGATTGATAGGAACTATACTCTCATTTTCAGCAACCTTTCTTTTTCCAGTGGTCTTAGAAAACACACCATATTTTTGTATTATATTGTTAAATTACATTAATATTAAATAAATTTAAATATGTATTAATCATCTTTATTGCGTCTTTATTGACTTTACTGCATTTGTAAACATTTCCAATAACCCCCTAGCTACCTTGCAAGTTTGAAAAATCCTGATCTACAGTTTTTGTTTGTTACGCAAAACTAACATAATGCATTACTTTCCTTAAAAACTGACCAAGTAACATATTTAGTTACTTTTTAATGAAGTAACACAACATTGTGATATATTACTTTTAAAAATAACTTCCCCTGACACTGCTGCCTACTATACAAATGACATATTATTGGAGTGGCAACAAACTGGATTCCTGCTTGTCTAAGCAAAATTTCTTCTGGCATCCCTCACTCCATTCCTTTCTCTTCCCGGCAACCCCTCGCACGTGACATCACCTTTCTAATACTATTAAACGAGCATTGCCTTGTTTACTTTTCCCGAGACTCCCAATCTCTGTGTTTATCCGGAAGTATATAAGGGTACAATCCTCCATCCCTTATCTTCATAAGATAATAGTATTCACATAGAATTGACATACCTTCTTCATAATGGCAATGACAGTGTATTTATATAGCACAACAACAATCCAAGTTGACCAATGTGCTTCACAAAAACTAAAAGCCACAAACAACAAGAGTAAGTCAAAGACTAAATCTTTTTTTTTTTTAAATACAAAGAATAAAAAATGGTTATTACACAATTACTATTATTCACTATTGCCAAAATCATGTTTGATTTTTGTAAGAGTGTACCTCATATATTCAAACCTCATATATTCATGTAAACTTCTGTAGCTCCATGTCATTCAAAGCAACAAGGAATTACTATGAAAAAAAACTGACAGAGAGGTTGTTATGAGACATGCCGTTTTTCTCTCTGAAATCAGTTGTCAGATGGCTAATTACAACAGCAATCCATTGTTCGTTTTCAATTTAATGTTTCATACAGACACAGCATGAAGCCTTTTTCCAATCAAGAGAGCCAAACCATAATTTATCACAAAGTCACTTCCAACTTAGCCTACAGTAGCCTAGATGTTTGCTTGCCTTAACTCTGAATGCAGCCTACACGCTTACAAAAATGAAACATGATTTTAGTAGGCTATTTTATTTTTGTATTTTTAAATGCAAACATAGTACATAATGTCAAATTAGGGCTGGGCGATATGACAATAATCCCATATGATGATATAAGTCATCCCATATCCTGATAATGATATAGTATCATTTCTGTAAATTCAATCTATGTATATATTGACCACATTCATTCATTCATTCATTTTCTTTTCGGCTTAGTCCCTTTATTAATCTGGGGTCGCCACAGCAGAATGAACCGCCAACTTATCCAGCATATGTTTTACGAAGCAGATGCCCTTCCAGCTGCAACCCATCACTGGGAAACATCCATACACACCCATTCACACACATACACTACGGACAATTTAGCTTACCCAATTCACCTATAGCGCATGTCTTTGGATTTGTGGGGGAAACCGGAGCACCCGGAGGAAACCCACGCCAACATGGGGAGAACATGCAAACTCCACACAGAAATGCCAACTGACCCAGCTGAGGCTTGAACCAGCTACCTTCTTGCTGTGAGGCGATCGTGCTATCCACTGCGCCACCGTGAGGCCCATATTGACCACATGTAAAGGACTATTTATTTTTTCACATTGTAAAGTATACGCGCAGAAATGTACTCATTCATATGTGATCATATTTCTCAATTACAAATTTAGAAATATAAAATAAAGAATATGAAAAATAATGCAAAATGTAAACATTGTATTATCAAGATTACAACTTTCCCACAAAGCTGCATGTTTATACACTCACGTAGCCAACATTCTTACCACAATTAAACATGATTTTAGTAGGCTATAATAAATAATAGTACATATAGTAAATGTGTAGTAACCATGGATTTTGTCGTACTGGTTTCCGATCCTAGACCTGTGAAGAGAGGATCCAAAGGTATCCTGGACCAGGCCGTATCCCGAGCTGATGCTGTGGTGGTCATGGAGGAATGGAGTGCATAAAACTGATTCCTGAAATGCCACTGTGACAAACAAGTCTACGCTTGATCCTGTGGGCCAGCCTGTCCTCCCGCCGGTGCCCTACCACACCTGCAGCTTTCCACGATGGATATATAAATAAACTTGAATTGAATTGTATAACCAAAGTTTTACTACAAACAGGGCCACCATGGTCAGTTAGGGGTACCATAATTAAGACCTGTTAATAAACATGTTTTTAAATCTTACTTGTAGTAAAACCATTGTTAATTTTCGTAAATTACTTTCGCTACATGTTAGCAACGTAAGCTAGAATTTGAACGCGAAAGACTTCCGGGTCACCAGTCGTGTAAATAACTAGCGTGTTTGAATAACAAGGCAAGTAAACAGTAAATATATTTGTGCCACAAACTTTTGAGACTAACATTAAAAAAAAATAGAAACATAAATGTGCGCCTGTATAAGCATGTCTCAGAGGAAATCTTTTTCCATCGACAAACTTACACATAAAAACAACTTAATACTTTCACTCAGACAATATACCTCTGAATGTCACAGTCAGATTTTCCTGAGGCAAAAAAGGTTTTTAGGTTTCATTGAAGAATATATTGTTTTTTGAGCGTATCTGGCTGTGTCTAAACTACTAATGATGCATAACGTCTAGCGTTTATGGTATGTCTGCAAAATCATTCCTCATTCGCTATGCTTTATGAAATTCATAAATCCTTATAGACTTTTGCTGACCTCTAGGTGTCGGCTGAGATATTACAACATGTTTTACAGTGTTAAAAATCACGTACAAAATATATGTGATCATGCTAAATAATGATGTAAGGGTTTTAATGTTCCATTTTAATCATATGATTCTTGTTTTAAATATGCCTACATTTTAAATATGCAAATTTTATTATGCAAATTAAAACAAATTGAATTAGAGTTTAGTGAGTGTCATCTTTAAATCATGGTAATAATAAATAAATAAATAAATAAATAAATGAAGGGACACAAATGTAGGAAGAAAAAAGGGAATATTCATGTTGTAATGTATCACATACGCGGCTGTATCATTTGTTTTTATATTTTTGTTCTGTCTCCATAACAGCAAAATAATCAAATAAAAGTAAACGCATTTCTTATAATAAAGAGTTAACATATGACATATGCATCTTTTATGATGCAAGTGGATAATTTAAATTGTATTAATGTTCTTTCACAGTCTACAACAGCGGTTGTCAATCTTTTAAGATGTTATGGACCTCCAATGGTCTTCCGTCTAAACTATTATATGACAAAGTTTTAGTTTCCTTAAGTTAGTTACTAGTCCATCGTTCTCGATTTATTTATTTATTTATTAATCATACTTTTTTTTTTTTTATCATTTTGTATTTACTTGAATTACTTTTGTATGGTTTATTCACATCGTATAATCATATTGTTGTATTACTGTTTAATTACATTTTTATTACATTAAAATGTGATGTTCATGCGTTTTATGACTTTATTGAACTTTTTAACGTGTTTTTTTCCCCCAAAACATTTCCAAGGACCCCATATTATTACCTTGCGGCCTCCTGGGGGTCCCGAATCTTTTCTGAAAGCCCCATGGCCTACAGAATTTATTTAATGCATTCAACTGTATATTTTCTCTGACATACTCTGACGCGAATTAATAATAATAATAATTTTATTTGAATATAACTACTAGCTTTTTTTACTGGCCTCCGGGGCTTATTTAATGAATCCATGAGAAAGGGGAGGGGCTTAAGAATCACATACGCCTCTGATTCGTCGAAAGTGCGCCGCGTTCTGATCACATGACATTCGTCAGGCCAATCACAGGCGATTTTTTGAGGCACGGGGAAGTGATTCGAACTGTTTGCATGCTGTACTCTTTTAATGCAATGCAATTGTGCATGAACAAACCTATATGAAAAAATACCGATAGCCCATTATGATCAATAAGGGTCCCCTATGGAAAAGAGTTCGGTCCTACGCTGGACCTGTTCCGAGGGCGAGGCACGGGCACCGGGCCGTGGCCATCCGAGAGCTGCTGGTTGTGTTTGGAGGTGGAAACGAGGGAATAGCGACCGATCTGCACGTTTATAACTCAGGTAGGGCACTAGATAGACAACAACTGCATTCGTACTACACAACAAAGTGCATGCATGGTTTATAAAATAACATAAGTTATGCATATTCGCATTTGGAGGCGTGACTCCAGAGTACATGTAGTTCACTGGAATGAATGAGTTACAGATCACAAAGTCCCTTTCCCTTACAGTCTTTGGTACTATAAATTCAAATGGTTGGAAATGTTCATATTTATTTGTAATGATTAATGTGCATTAAAATAGTTAGACATTGATTTTTATATTCATATAATAATAGTATTGATATTACATAAGCATAACATAATGCAGCTTATTAATACAAATATTTAAAATTTTCAGTGACCAAGCAGTGGTTCCTGCCAGCAGTGCGAGGGGATATCCCACCTGGCTGTGCCGCTCATGGCTTTGTCTGTGAAGGCACACGGATATTGGTGTTTGGAGGGATGGTTGAGTTTGGCCAGTACACCAACAGTCTCTATGAACTGCAGGTGATGAAATAACATTAATTTAATACCTAAATTAAAGCATTAAGAGTTTATGGTTGTTGTATAGGAGATCCTGAATTTATATCTTTTCTTTTAGGCCAGTCGGTGGCTGTGGAAGAAACTAAAGCCCCGTCCACCAAAAAACGGATCGCCTCCATGCCCACGAATTGGCCACAGCTTCACTTTTCACGCTAATAAGTGTTACCTTTTTGGAGGAATGGCCAATGACAGCGAGGACCCAAATGGAAATATACCACGGTGAGCATTTTTATATGCAAACATCATGCCAAACTAGGGCAGGCCGATATGACAAAAATCTCACATCATGATACAAGTCGTCTCGTATCCTGATAACGATATATATCACAATATAGTACCATTTCTGCAAATTCAATCAATATTTTATCACTTTATTAACAACTTCAGGGTAAATTTTTGATTAAAAACAGAAATATGAAAGAAATATTAATAAAATAAGAAACTTTTCAAACACTAATGATTAATTAAAAATGTAACAATCTCTAAATAAAACGCAAAACTTTCTTACAATGCAGTTATTCTGTTTCTGTCTGCATCCCCGTAACTGTGTGTAATATTGTTCTCATAAATTATACCATAAACAGTGTATTTTGTGACACCACAAAATAAACGATAGAGCATAATATGAAATGATTGAAATTTTATTTAGTCCATACAATATATATATCATCATATTGCACAGCCCTATGTCAAACTCAACAACAGATGCATACTTGCATGGATGGTGTACTTTCACTGCATTATGCAGGTATCTGGATGACTTCTATGAGCTGGAGCTCCAGGCCCAATCTGGTGTTAAAGGCTGGAACATTCCTGAAACTAAAGGTGGAGGCCCATCAGCAAGGGAGTCCCATAGTTCTGTGGTGTACTGTGGAAAGGGTGGCAGTTCACCGAAGCTTTACATCTTTGGAGGCATGTGTGGAGACAGACTGAATGATTTGTGGCAGTTAGACATTGGTAAGACATTTCAGAATAATAAACCGGTACTGTTTATTATATATTAATTAATTTACTTCACATTGATGTTTTATGTATTTCAGAGACTATGACTTGGTCATTGCCTCCAACCAGAGGTCAACTGCCGCTACCCAGGAGTCTGCACACCTCTAATGTGATTGGAAACAAGTAATGCCCCCCCACCCCAAAAGTTTTTACATAGTTCTGTTTACACGTAGTGTTAAAATGTGATTTGTCCGTGGATACCAGTGTAAATAGGGTGTAAATGAAGTATTATGTTTATCCACGTACACAGGTAGTCAAAAATGCATTCAGCTGGATTGGTTTCATAATGTAAATGGTGACATGACATAAAACTGCATACTTTCTGCCTACCAACCTAATTGTTAAACACTTCCGGTCATGTTGTTGAAGGATGGTACCCAAATAGAAATTTTAACTGCCATATTAAAACATAACTCTGATTTGAAGCCAAAAAAATAATAATTCCTGCATTTCACGCTAAGCCAAAACGTTTAAATGTCATTAAGTGGGAATTAAATGTGTTTATAAACAGTTTATAATCCATATTGTGATATTATAAGTTTGATATAGATTATGTCGACATATTTAGTCTTTATTTAGTTATTTTTGGGACTTATTTCTCATCATACAGGTTTTGCTGTTATATTTTATATATATATTTTATATATATGTATATATATAACTCCTTGCAACGTTTTACATATTTCTCAATTACATTTTTTTCCCCCACAAACTTGCAATTCTCCAGTTGCAATGTTTGCAGATGTACGTCTAGCTGATTATAGATGCAAAATCACAACAATTTAGCAAAAAATCTGAATTGCAAGATTTTAACAGACAGAATCTGCGGACATTTTATGCCATTTCTGCGGAGAATTTTGTAAAAAAAATCTGCAGATTTATGCGGAATTATTTTGGGAGTATCATAATTAAAAACTTAATATATATATAAAAAAAAAACCTTTTAAATTTTTATTTATTGTTTACAACGCAAATCCATCTAGATCCACTTATTTGGTAAACAAAGCAAGTCTCTTATATAATAGATCTACTAAAAGACCTACTACTAAAAGAAAATATTACTTTACAAACTGTATTGTAAATAAATCAAATGAACGCTTTCATGTTAGTCAATATTATTACTGAAATTAATTTAAAAACTGAATAAATATAAATTTACACACATTTACACAAGTAAATAATTAGACTCAATGATGGGCTAGAAATCTGCGGATTTCTGCGTGTGCAGATTCCGCGTGGGCCTACTTATGACTAGGAAAACAGAAATCACAATAACAGAAGTGTTTTGTTTAATAAATTGCATATGATGTTTATATATTATGCATATGTACTAAGTTATCTTATTAATCTGATTCTAATACAAACACACAACATTTGTCATAATTTTGCAGCAATCAGAGCATTGTGGAAGTCACAATGTTCAAAAAAATATGTTTCCACATATAAGTGTGCGCATAATTAGATTAATTTATGTGCATCTTGCCAATTTTTCCCTTTATTTTACCTCCCACTTCTTGGTTCTTCATCATAGGTTATATGTGTTCGGAGGCTGGGTTCCCATTGGAGAGGAAGAAGAGGCACTCGCTGCTGATGGAGTCAAGTGGATCTGCACCAACTCTCTTTCCATGCTAAACATTGGTACAACAAAGAACACCGTGTTGTTAATGCAACTACATAATCCAGCTTCAATAACAAATTTTTCTCCTCCTATGGCTTGCTTACTTACTGTAGACACGCTGACATGGCATAACCTGACGCCCGAAGAACACCAGCAGGGATTGGTTGAACAGGATGAAAGCAATGCGGACTGGCCGAAAGCACGCGCCGGGCACTGCGCGGTAACAGTCGGCACTCGATTATGTGTTTGGAGTGGCCGAGACGGATACAAAAAGTACAATAACTATCAGGTGTGCTGCAAAGATCTGTGGTACTTGGAAACCGAGCGGCCCTCCACCCCTGGCGCAGTGTTTCTTGTGAAGTCCACCATCAGTATGCTGCACGTCGCCTGGCGGCCCCTGCTTGCAGCTGAGTGTTACCTGCTTCAGTTGCAGCCAATCACATCTCATCATTCCACTTCAGCTGAACCACAGACGGCACCGACTCCTCCACCAGAGCCAGGAGACAGAAGGGAATCTGTACAGAAAGGTATTACTAATTAAACACTTGGTATGATGGGATGCTCTGAATTATGATTGCAAATTCAGTCGATTTGTATTCTAATATTTACATAATCTACTTATTAAAGAAAAAAGAGAACTATTCAACTTTTAATTATATTAATGCTTCTTAACGACTTCAACATATTACTATTTAATGTGTGCTAAATGTATGAGATGTTCTGAATTATTATTGCAAATTCAGTCGATTTGTCTACTACATAATCTATTAGTTGACAATTGTTTTATTACTATTACATGTGTTATTATACATATAAACATATATACATACATATATACATATACATGCATATATATATATATATATATATACACATATATATATTTATTTATTTTTTTATATAATTATTTATTATTATTTACATTTTATTGGTGTTTTTTTTTCCTGTCATCTGTCTAGACTCCAAACAAAGTGCAGATGTCAAAATTAAAAGAGAGAAAGACTCTTCATCGCAGGTCAGATCTATCTATCTATCTATTGTCAGTAATTAAACATCCATCTATCCATTTATCTATCTATCTATTGTCAGTAATTAAACATCTATCTATCTATCTATCTATCTATCTACAGTATCTCCATCCATCCATAGTCTGTCTGTCTATCTATCTATAGTATCTCCATCCATCCATAGTCTGTCTGTCTGTCTGTCTATCTATCTATCTATCTATCTACAGTATCTCCATCCATAGTCTGTCTATCTATCTATCTATCTATCTATCTATCTATCTATCTATCTATCTATCTATCTATCTAGCCACAGTATATCATATATCTATCTATACTATCTATCTGCAGTATCTCTATCTATCTATCTATCTATCTATCTATCTATCTATCTATCTATCTATCTATCTATCTATCTATCTATCTATCTATCTATCTATCTATCTATCTATCTATCTATCTATCTATCTATCTATCACTAATAATCTAACTGAAAAATGACTTCAACTATCAGCCAGGGCATGATTAACATTTAATATATTGCTAAATCAATACTGCTAAACTTTTTAGTAATGTGACCAATGTTACCTCAGATATTTAAGCCAAGTAGTTTTTAATATAAGTCTTACTGATGTGCTGCATCCTCCTTGAAGATGTTTGCCTTTAAGATGACAACTTACAGGCCCCATTTGTTAAAGCCATTGCACACTTTTATTTGGAGTTGGTCTCGATAAGTGTCTTTTCCAGTGGATTGGACTGTCCTTTGCGCAGCAGCAGACTATCTTTCTATGACATTATCATCTAAGAGGAAATTATGCATTTCAGGAAGGCCTTTTGAGGCAGAAAGAGAAAGGCGAGCATGGGGCAGACATCCAACCAACAGGTGACAAGCGTATACAAGTTATTTCTCAAATATTGAATGGAAAAATCATATTTAGCTTTTAATGTACATTTTATTCATGTATTTCTATTCATATATTTGTGTATCATCTCTTATTGAAATATGAAGTTGTTCTTATCATGTAATGTGCTTATGTATATTGATCTTGCCATGAAATAGCCATAAGTTGCTGAAGTGGTAATAAATAAATCTATATATTTTGCACACAATGCTTTATTCAAGTGACCTGGAAATCTGCATGTTGGGAGAGCTGCTATTAACATTTCTCGTCTCACTGTTTATATTCGTATTCTCAGAACGAAACATTTCTCCGGAACCATCCAAACAGGTAGGATGTTAAAAGTGGTTTTTAACACATTTAAAGCAGCTAATAAAATACTTACCAACGGATTTCCTGTGTTCCCTCACAGCCTGAGACCACAAAGGACTGGTTTGATGTGGGTGTGTTTAAGACACTGTTCTGCGAGGTTACACACTACTTCCTGCCTTCTGAGAACGGCGACATGGCATCAGTGCTGTCTGCTCAATACGCATCATCTGACACTGAGGTTCGTCTGCAGAGACCAAACATTTGTGAAATGCACACCAGCAGTTTTACATCAGTGGGTTTTACATCACCGTTTTTTTTCTGCATGACAGTGGAAGATGCCGGGTCCTCATAGTTTTACAGGTTGCGAGAAGCAGGAATTGGACTCAGGAATCACGTACAGGTTCAGGGTGGCTGGACTGAACAGCTGTGGTCTGGGAGACTTCAGTCCCATCAGTGAGTTCAAAACCTGCCAGCCTGGATTTCCTGGCGCACCATCTGCTGTCAAAATCACTAAGGTATAATCATTCTCTCCTCAGTCGCGAGGCAAACATCTCGCATTTAAAGACATTAGCTATGTTTTTATGCACATTTGTAACCCTGGATCACAAAACCATGTTTAACCATGAGCATTGTTTTTACACAAGCTCTGAAAGCTGATACAGATATGCCGTGTGGTTTGTTAGGATAGGATAACATTTGGCTGAGAAACAACTATTTGAAAGTGTGGAAACTGAGGATTAAAAATACTGGGAAGATTGCCTATAATGTTGACCAATAAGTTCTTAGCAATGCATATTACTAATTAAGAGGTATTACAAGTTACTCAGCATTTGAATACGTAAAGAAATGGCTTAAAGTGAATCAAGTTTGTAATCGTGTAATTTTTTAGATTTTTGTTGTATGCAATTTTACCGATATTGTATGTGTAATAATGTGTTTTTGGTTTAAGGTTGCCTTTTTTTTTTATCTGGCAGCGAGCAACAGATGAAAATTAACCCTTGTGGCTAACTCTGGCTTATTAACAGTTGATCGTCTCTGTTCAAAATGAAGTTTGGATATATTTACTGCAGGAAATGTACAAAATATCTTCATGGATCTTTACTTAGACACTTAACACTAATTCTAATGTTTGCCTTTTTTGCATAAAAGAAAAGTCAAACATTTTGACCCATTACATTTATTTATGGCCACTGCCAAAAATATGCCTGTGCAATTTAAGACTGGTTTTGTGGTCCAAGGTCACATTTTAGGATATTGCGGTAAAAAATGCTGATCAATTCTAAAAACGCACATAAAAAGCTCAGTTGAGTTAGATACATTTTTATCTGATAATAAGACATGCACATAAACTATGATAGAAATATAGACATGCAGATAGACTATGATAAAAACACATGTACCTAATAAATTCCTGTATGCGACTCAAAAAAATATATATAAATATATATATATATATATATATATATATATATAAATAAAAATCACATGACTTTTCATTCTCAGTGCTTATTTTGCAAATGTTTTATGCTACGTTACAATTTTGCGCAAGTAAATTTGCTATTTTGTCCTATGCATGATTTCAGGATACTGACTCTGTGCACATCAGCTGGGAGCCTCCGACCTCGGTGTCTGGGAAGATCATGGAGTATTCGATGTATCTGGCTGTGAGGAAGAGTCGAGGGAACAGCATGGTGGAGCGTCCAGGTGAACTGGCCTTCATCCGAATCTACCGGGGGACCAAGACTTCATGCACAGTCACTGAAGCCCAGCTGAGCAATGCACACATCGACTGCTCTGCACGGCCTGCCATCGTCTTCAGAATCGCTGCCAAGAATGACCAGGGCTACGGTCCGGCTACTCAGATACGCTGGCTGCAAGGTGCGCAGGAGTTTCTAAAGCTTCTTCAAATGCCATGTCTTTCTGATGTTTATGCAATTCCTGTAGAATCGCCAGACAGCTGTACAGACACGCGTACGCTCACCTCTATATTATTAGGTACACCTTGATAGTCCCCGGTTGGCTTTCCATTCTAACGCTCCGTTTGAACTTCTCTAGATTGTGTCTTGTTGCTGACATTTGATTGGCTGATTAGCTGCTCACACTAACGAGCAGTTAAACAGGTGTGCCTAAAAGTGGCTGGTGATTGTATAGAGTAAATAGTTTTCTACGGAAACCAAAAATGGCATTTAATCTACATATGAAGCTATCAGAATTGTAATAATTAAGAAATACTTGAGTCAACTTACCTCGTGGCTCTTTTGATGTTTATTGTTAAAGCAAGAATCCTGTTCAAGATTCAAAGCTGAACTTGTAGCCAAAATAATCCTGAAATGATGCTTTGGTGCTCAATAATCATTTCTTATTTTTTTAATTAATGTTATTAAAACAGTTGTGCTGTTTAATGGTGTTGTTGAAACGTTTTTTAGGATATTGGAGTGAAAAAAAATGCTGGATGGAAATGCCAATATGCAAATCAATTCTAAAAGTCTGCCTCTGTGCTCAGCTGAGTCAGATACATTTGTAACTGATAATAAGATATGCATATAAACGATGATGGAAACACATTTACAGAATAAATGACACGTCAAAAAAGTCAGATAATCAAGTGCAACCTGTAAATGTTTTATATTAGATTACATTTTTGCACAAGTTAAATAAGCAACTTTGGATAGAAACATAGCTAGCGAGGTGCTATGCAAAATTAACTGTGAAACATAATTGTGGAATTTAAGATTCTTAACTTAGCAGAAAAGAAAAAAAATCCCCTCTCTGTGTATCACAGATCTTTGCAACAGAACAGTCTGCTTAATTTACACTGAAATGTAATATAAAAGTGAGTCCTAACATTTGAATGTGTCATCCTGCAGATGCGAGTAAACTGAAGCCGTCAGCGACGCAGACGGACTCCAGTAGTTCAGTAGCTGAGCCTGACACCACCTGCAGATGAACTAACCCCTAATGCCAAACCTCCAGGACCCTCTGCTTTTATTCCATAAAGACTTTTGACATTTTTATTTAACCCCTTTGATGACTGGAAATAGATTCAGTCCACTGCGTTTATCTTAATAGTTTTTTTTATAATGTTGTGGTATTGTTTATACTGCAAGCAATAGCTTTTGAGTGAAGCTGATTGAGTGCCAGTCAAATGGGTCATCATCACTGTAAAATGCACATTTTACTTTAAGACTTTTTTATATATTGAGTTCATAAATATATATTTTTATTGTGTTGTAGTTACAAAAATTGGATCATGCCTTAGTGAAAATGAGCTACTTCCCTCAATCTTGAAAATCAATGTTGTATAATGCTTTCAGTAGTTTATACAAAAAGAGCTCCACCAGAGGTCTATGCATTTCTGTGTTGTTGTTGTCCTTCACATCATTTAGAGGAGTTATTGCTCTTAACTGACTTCGATAGCTCAACTTTTCTGTGCCTTATCACTACGTAATAATTACAAGTTTGCCATAAAAATATACATTCAGCAAGCTGGGTTAAATATCCAAGGTAATGTGTCTAATGTTTTATTTACCCTATGCAATCAAGTTGATCTGTCTACTGGGGGCTTTTTAATACCCCATTTCCATAATTCCTAATGCATCAAAGATTATTCTGTATTATGTTCCATTAGCATGCCAATTATCTTTAAAACCACAAAGAGTATTAATGACACAGATTGCGCTCTCTGCAACATTTCTAAACATACTCAGATATCAGAATCTTCCTTTTAAAGCCGTCTAGTACGCATCCCATTTAATTCATCATTTATGTTTACAGATTTTTTTTGTTTAAAGGTTTGTTCCGCAACATTTCTGTTACATTTGTTTACTACACTTTCTCTTTGATGGTCTTTTTGTGCAGGCTAAAAGAGGTACTACAATAAAATTCACTGTTGTAACCAACCTGCTGCAATTCATTTTGTCTGATTATTCGGGGTTTTAAAAGAGACAGTCTTCAAAGACATCACATTTTTATTTAAAGAATCAGCATAACAATATCAGTTGATGAAGTTAATTAAGATCAAATAGCAGGTCAAATGAGAATTACCTTAATTGTGGGACTGTAAAACGTCAATATGGCCTTTCTTCGTGCTCCCACTGCCCTATCCCAAACTTTAAAAACTATTAAACACAATGAATCCCTCCCCCACAAAAAAAAAACAACAACATAATTTGGTGTAGCCTGTACAAAGCTGACCAAGCGAAACAAACTGGCCTAAATGTAATACTGAATAAAGTACAAGACATCACTTAAGATCAAATCATCTTCCTGGCAACAGGCACTTTTTGTTCCTGCTCTGGTAACCAGGCATCTTGTTGGTCTTCCAGCACTGACCTGAAAACTTTGCAAGGCAAGAGATAAAGTCTGTCTGGACGCTGGACAGGCCATTAGAAACGGTCAGGCCTGTGCTCCGGTCATGAGAATTGTATCTGCTGAACTCCAGGGATCTAAAATAGTAGAAAAAGTGAGTAAATGTTTCACTCTGTCTGATATTTTTCCAGAAATCCGCAAGTAAATATGAGGCCTTGATGCTAACCTGCTGGTATGAAGTGGTGTACACCATCACATTCTGTTGCTGGCCATCTGCAGTGATCAGTCCTGCAGGCAACTGACCGGCTGCAAGTTAAAAAGAATCAAACACTTATAATATAAGTTCATAATATTAATTCATAACAGAACACTCATTAAAGCGCAATTATTACAAATCACAATGCAAACAGCGCTTTGTTTCAATTACATCATATTTTTGGTACAAGCTTGCTAAAATGTTTTGGATAAAGTCTCTCATGTCATGTCTGAGGCTTTATTCATGAAAGAGTTTGCACTTACTGAAAGTCTCTTCTGTAAGATCTTCTCCAAGGCCTTCGCCGACAGCAACCGGAGTGATGCCTTTCTCGCCCTTCATTGCCTTGGAAACAAGAGAAGGTTACTTCACTATTAAAAACGTGTGCTCTAAAAATACAATGACATACGGGGAGGCAAGTCATTCTGCAATATTGTTTCATAAGTGCAGGCGAAACGTCTCAAATAAATGTTCTCTATAATTCTTAGTACAGAAGTAACATTAATTGTTCGGATTGTGATATGGAATTATTCATTTTAAATGATTAAAGTACCCCTATTGAGTATTTTTGAAAGTTATTATTATTATTATTATTATTATTTTGCATGTAATGGTTAATATAGATAATATAAAGTGCAGATCAAATAAAAGTATTGTTTACCAAATGAAAGAGTCGATTTCAATCTTAATGTGTGTAGTTGCTGAGACGCATTGTAAGCCATCTGACTAATAATTGAGCTTTTTTGAATGTTATTATTATTATTAGTTTGCATGTGTAATATAGATAATATACATCAAAGTGCAGATAAAATAAAAGTATTGTTTACCAAATGAAAGAGTCGATTTCAATCTTAATGTGTGTAGTTGCTGAGACGCATTGTAAGCCATCTGACTAATAATTGAGCTTTTTTGAACGTTTTTATTATTTTGCATGTGTAATATAGATAATATACATCAAAGTGCAGATAAAATAAAAGTATTGTTTACCAAATGAAAGAACCGATCTGAAACAGTTTGTAAGTAATTCCCATCCTAATGTGTGTTTAGTTGCTGAGACGCATTGTAAGCCATTGGCCAATCACAAATGGCTGACCAATCAGAGCAGAGTAGGCTCTCGAAAAGTTGCTTAGAGTGACCTTATGCTTAAACTGTTTCAGGCACTGAGAAGAGAGGTGATACTTGATACTATGAGTATTTCAAGAAAATAATTGTTGCTGTAAGATTTTCTTTGCGTTTCTTTTGCCTTTATTATGATAGGAGAGTTTCTAGACAGAAAGTGAAGTTGGAGAGAGGTGGTGGAGATGAGATCAGGAAAGGTCTGCAAGCTGGAACTCAAATATGGGATGCCCAATGTGCAATAGTGCCACATGTTAGCATACTGCCCATGAGGCTATCGGCATTAAAGTGTGTTTTGACCTTAGATGGAATGGATAAACTATTAAAGCTGACCTCCAAGAACAAAATCAGGAATAATAGCACTTTGAACTGGTGTGTATGTAAGAAAGAAAAGTACCTCTCTGAACTTCTGAAGGTAGAGTTTAAGCGGCTCCACGTACATGTCGAAACCCAGAGTGGACATGGCGAACAGGATGTCCTCTCCGTTTATGGTCTTGCGTTTCTCCTGGTGGCATCGCTCACTGGCCTCGGATGTGATGAAGCTGATGAACTCGCTCACACACTCCTGCACACACTCCTTCGCATCCTTCGCGATCTGTGATTGAAAAGAGAAACGAAATCAGTCTTTACTTGCAGGTCTTTAATTTTTTAATCCATAGCTTTTTGAAAACATTAGAAACCGTTTTCCATGCAATTCAGTTTTTAAATGAACATTTCCAGGTTTTCCATGGCTGTAGGTGTAATCACAAAACACACACACATAAAAAGAGCAAATACCTTCCCAGTTTGTGGGACGGCATTCTTCATGATGCGGGCGACATTAGCGATGGGAAGGTAAATGTCTTGCTCTCTGAAGAAGTCTTTGCTGCCATTTCCATCATCATGGTCGTTAAAACTTTCATCCCCATCATCTGCAGAGACAAAACATATACAAAATATTCAACAAAACGCAGATTCTGATCTTACAATAATAAAAATGGTTTCCTAAGGGGTGTTGTTCACACTTCTAGTTCTGCTCTTTTAGCTTGTTTGGTCCAGTCCATTGAAGAAAATTATACATTTAGCCATAGTTCACTTAGTGTTTACAGTTTGTGATAGAACTAAACGTGCAAAACAATGCTGTATGCTAGGCTAAATGTGCTTATTGTACAGTATGTACAACTTGATTGTGTAATGAGCAACACAGCAACTATTTACATGTCAGAACGACTTATAGTGACTTTGTTTACTTACCTTCCTGGGCTAAGACATATGTCCCTCCGGCCATATACTCGCCAGTTATTCCTAACTGAGTGGTATCTGTGGTGCTGCTGTCTCCGTCCATCTGAAAGCACAGACAGGACTTTTATTTGAAAATATACATACACACACACACACACACACACACACACACACACACACACACACATTGACACACAAATACTCTCTCACACACACACACACTTACTGACACACACACACTGACACA
>CAIGQW010000596.1:14274013-14287978 GCA_903798125.1 Danio choprae
ATTTAAAGTCTTGATTAGTCTCTACATAAATCAGCATTTGTATAAAATAAGTTGAGTGAATCATTTAAAAAATGAAAACAATAATTCACTAATTTTTGAATGTTTCTTTTGTTTTTTTGCACAAATATGTTGAGTGAATGATTCAATGACCTTGTGATGGCTGAGCAAGTTTTGGTCACTGGTTCAGATTTTAAATAAATGATTGTTTTTGAAGAAATTAATTGAATAAAAAATAATAAATGAATTTAATGTTGAATAAAAAACACTCTTGTTAATATATTAATGAAGCAGAATTATGGAACAAACCATTGAGTGAATGATTCAATAATAGGCACTTGTTTAATCCCTAAATGGGTACGATTTTTAAATGAAACTGTTGATCAAATGATTCAGTGATTCACTTGTAGAGAGTCTCTCATTTAGTTTCCAAATTCAACTATTTGCATCATAAGGGAGGTGAACTATTCCATCTTCTTACAGTCCTAACCACTAACTCTTTAAATATTCCTTTCTTTGTCTTCACAAGTTTTTGATCACCACCATAGAGAATGCAACACGAAATTAATCTTCCAAGCTGTTTCTCTCATTGAAATGACAAAGGCATGAGCCACAGACGACTGTGTGTTTCCTAAATTCTCCAATCTAGGATGTGTGTGCTCCTATGGGAATGCTCCGGTTGTAGTTGGGATATGAACAATGACTGCAGGCAGCGTTTCAACTATCTTTTTCTTTTTTTTACGACTATCTCTTCTGTTTAGCTGACACAAGCACTTCCTTCCGTCTCCGAGACTAGCTAATTACCCACATGGGCACACAGAGCCGTGCTTAGCATTGGCCTGGAAATGCTCTTGATGGTTTAAAGTAGGGATGTCAGTATACACAAAGTCCAGCGATTGATCGTCGTTTAAACGACCAAACGATCAAATAATTGATTATTTGTTAACGTTAATAATGCAGATGTGCGAATGACACTCAAAACACAAGCACTTCAACCAACAGCAGATGCTTCACTGTAAATAAAAGGACAGAAGGACTTGAAAAATGATCGTGGATTGATTATTTTATCGAACCATTTAATAATTAAATGTTATGGCTAAAACGTCAATAGCAATGTGTGTGTACATGTGAGCTTATCATTTTCCTTACTGCAGGCGTGTTGTTTTCTTAGATTATTGTGCAATATTAATGTTAAATTGCCATTGTTTACTCATGAATGTCAATGATGTGTTATAGGCTAATGCTATTTAGATATTAACCCACTTCATCGGTCTAGTACTGTACCTCACATAGATCAAATTGAAATAGTGCCAGTTCATGAGCTAAATCTACCAGTTGATGTTATATGATATGCTAATCCATTTCCCATAATCCCATAATCTAATCCCGCCTCAAAACTCTATGCATGATAATAACGTTCATGCTTAATCAAGCACAGATAAGCTATATATCGATTTAAAAGATCATCGTCAATTAATAAACCATTGAGTAATAGACGTTCCTAGTTTCAAATTGTATTGCATCATCATCAGTGATGTCAGAAAGTACAATCATAACTTATATGGGAACTATATGTTGGCATTGTGCATTAAAGACAGGCAGTCAGAATATCTTAATAGGGTAAAATGCTTGACCTATTGACATAATAGAACTTGCATAAACAACAGTAGCTCGTGTTCCATCTACCTGTGTTTATGCTCATTTTGAAGTATCGCATGAGAAGCGGGTGATGAAAACGACAATTTTTAAAATAAAATTAGCTAAAAGGTTTTTACACTCGCTTGGAGACGTTTGGGACTTGTGCGAAAAAGGGGTTAATGCAAATAATCGGAGATGGAAGCCGAATTAACTCTGACGTATTGAACAATACACCCATGTGACTAGCATTTACTGTTGGTTGCTAGGTTACCAACACTACTTTTAGCCACTCTAAAAATTCACATTTGGGTTTTTCTTTTTTGCGAACTTTGAAAATATTCACCTCATGTTAGGATTGAAATCCGGCTACTGGGTCATTTAGGGTTATATGATGTCATATGCAATTGGAAACCTGTCAGCACGTCTTCATTGATGTGTGTGTGTGTGTGTGTGTGTGTGGTCTGTGACTGAGAGAATGTATTGCATTGTTTGACTGTGTCTTGTGTTTTGTTTTGATGGATTGAGCTCTTGAGTGGCAGATGGTTCTCCAGCCTGCAGACGCGTATCAAACACCAGGGGTCCAAACCAATGGTCCAAACACAGCACAAGTCTATGCATTAGACCACCAACATGACAATTACTTTGTTTGATTGAGGGGGAATTGCTAGATATGGCACTTTGCACTAATAGGGTGCAAAATAAAGTGGGTACCTAAAATGGGTAGTGAGAGAGGGTGAAGTGTGCCGTTTCTGTGCTGCTGGCATCACCAGTGACTGTTTACTTATTTTAAGCTTTGGATTTATATTTTATATGGAACAAATTGCACAGTACAGCTTTAGCTTTTTGAAAATGATGTTTGTGCACCTCATAAATATTTTACGGGCTGTTTTAGTTTGTATTTATTGTGTAGGAGGAGTGGTAGTTTTTCAAATAGACATATTCAAATAAAATAATAATAATAATAATAAAATGTGTCTTAAACAAAATTGTTGAAGGGTTGCAAGTTTAGCCAGTGATGTAAATTAACTTATAACATTCATTCATTCATTCATTTTCATTTCAGCTTAGTCCCTTTATTAATCTGGGGTCGCCACAGCGGAATGAACCGCCAACTTATCCAGCATATGTTTTACGCAGCGGATGCCCTTCCAGCTGCAACCCATCTCTGGGAAACATCCATACACACCCATTCACACTCATACACTACGGACAATTTAGTCTACCCAATTCACCTGTACCGCATGTCTTTGGACTTGTGGGGGAAACCGGAGCACCCGAAGGAAACCTACGCCAACACAGGGAGAACATGCAAACTCCACACAGAAACGCCAACTGACCCAGCCGAGCCTCGAACCAGCGAACTTCTTGCTGTGAGGCGAACGTGCTACCCACTGCGCCACTGTGAGGCCCCAACTTATAACATTGAATGTTTATACTTTTTGCTGTTTGTTTATATAATAATAATAATAATAATAATAATAATAATTATTATTATTATTATTATTATCATTTCATTAAATCCACTCAAATATCTTGTTTCATTAATTTAATTTAATTAATTGCCAAGTATTTACTATTGTTTATCTAATAATAATTAATTTAATTTTGTGTTTTTTTAACTATTATTCATGTTCATTTTTATATCTAACAAATATATCTAAAATTATTTAGTCAGCAAGAGATTTGTACCTTTAAAATACTCCCAATACCATTAAAAATAAATATATATTACACACGCACGCACGCACGCACACACGCATGCACGCACGCACGCACGCACGCACACACACACACACACGTGTAAGAGTATGTTTGTACTAATAGCTTGATTCACCTCAAATGTTCTGCCAGGAAGCCAAACTCAGTCATCAATTTGTCTGATTATGATCTGCTTCTTACTATCTTTGGCATCTTGTGTGTGTGTGTGTGTGTGTGTGTGTATGATTAAGTATCTCCCATCAGAGTCTGCAGGTCACCTTTAAATGTGACAGCATCCTAACACTAAGTTACAGCCCATTTAAAGCTAAAGTACACCATGTGTGCGTGTTTTTGCATTGGGATAAGTCTGTTTTTTACTGGCCCGAGTTTCAGCACAGATGCAGATAATCCGACGACCACCTGCAATGCAGATCAAAACAGCCCAGGAAAATATTTGCAGCAAATATATGACATCTGCATCCCATTGTTTGAGAGTTTTGAGGGCCGCAAAGCCTTTTTTTCCTCACAGTCTGTCTTCAAGGTGATGCGTTTGCCGGCTAGTTTCAGATGTAATGCGATCTGAGGGACAATACGGACGGATGGAGATGCTGAGGGAAGAGAGAGACGGATGAATAATGACAGCTCAAACAGAGAGTGTGTGCATGTTCGTTTTTGCACAAGGACGGCGACACAAAGATGAAGAGGGACAGAGGAGGAAATAGTAGGATGCAGATTCGTCCCGATAGGCACAAGAAAGAGTCTGTATGATGAATACAGCTGTGTGTTTGTGTGTGTGCGTGCCCATATTCAGTATGCAATTAGAGTGCTGTGTCGGCATCGCGCCGCCAGGATGCTGACACACTCATAAAAAAGCCCACAAACAGCTTAAGCACACACACGCAGCTGTGGTCCAGCCAAATATAATGCCGTTTTTAGTCATATTCAAGATTCTGGGTCAGGTGTTGCCTAAATAGACAGGAACAAATGTCCCCTGAAGGACAGTAAAACATAAAATCCCCTACACTCAGTGCAATGTAGTACATGCAATATAAAAAAGCGATTAGTTGACTCTACTCTAAAAACAGTGAGTAAACCCGTTGCTTTTAAAGCGATTAGTTGATTTTATGTTAAAAAGTGAGTAAATCTGTTGCTTTTAAAGCGATTAGTTGACTTTACTTATAAAAATTGATAAACACGTTGGTTTTAAATTATTAAGGAAATGAACTTTGTGCATAATAATACAAATTAAGTAAATTTAACAGTAGATACAGATCACAATTGTGATCACAACTGATCACAACTGTGACCGGTGGGAAAGTGCATAGTCGGAGTATAGTGCATAGTGTATATAAATGTGATTTGTAAATACGTATCCCCCAAAAAAACAAAAAACAACAACGTAATTTCTATATTTAACATTGTAATTTAAAAATGCTTAATTCTAAAGGTTTTTGTTTTAAAATTAATTTGCCAGATTTTTGAGTTATTTTGATGTTTTGGACCCCAGTATATTACATTATTCATTCATTTTCCTTCGGCTTAGTCCCTTATATATTAGGGGTCGCCACAGCGGAATGAACCGCCAACTACTCCGGCATATGTTTTATGCAGCGGATGCCCTTCCAGCCACACCCAGAACTAGGAAACACCTATACACACTCATACACTACGGCCAATTTATTTAATACAAGTCACCTATACTGCATGTCTTTGGACTGTGGGGGAAACTGGAGCACCCGGAGGAAACCCACACCAACGCGAGGAGAACATGCAAACTCCAAACAGAAATGCCAACTGGCCCAGCCGGGACTGGAACCAGCGTCCTTCTTACTGTGAGGTGACAGTGCTAACCACTGAGCCACCGTGCCTCCCCTATATTCCATTATATGCAAGCTTTTTTCATTATATTTTGAAAATATTTCAAAAAATGTCACATTATTTTTGCTACCAGAATGCTGATGTACTCATAAAACCCCCACAAACAGCTCAAATCCACACACAGCACAGGGCCAGCACGTATAATGCAGTTTGCAGTCATATTCACGACTCAGATTGAGTTTTTGCAAAACTGAGGGGAACAAATGTCCCATCAAGGACAGTAAAAACCTGTAATCACCTACACTAGAGAGAAACAAACAGCCCCCTTGAGGAAAGCAGCATAGTAAACAGACTAAATAATGTCTGAATGGAGGATGAAAAAAAATGTCATTATCTCAGTATAAAAACAACAGAAGTCGATGGAAAGTCCCCACAACAAATAAAGGCCATTAAAAGTGCAATTTCGCAGCTATTTAGTTCTGATTCAGTGTCCTTGACCGGATATGAGCACTTTTACAGCTCTCACCCACACACCGTTCTGATGAAATATAGACGGAGAATGCGAAAAAAACATGTCTGAGTCAATGGAAAGCCAGACAAACGGGTGAAGATGTGCTTGATGTTGTGGTTTCGGACAGAATCAGTCATCTGGGTTAAAAGGAAACACTTGAATTGATGCATTGATACAGTACTTAAAGGTAGTAGTTTAACCAAACTGCACTGACTTGACTTTCTTCTGTTGAACACAAAAGAAGATTATCTGAAAAATGTCTCTTTCTGTTCATACACAATAGAAATGTCAAAAGAAATTGACATTTAACTGATTGCTGTTGTATTTTATGAACAAAACTAATGCTTAGAACATACTCTGTAAAAAAAAATCAAGTGTTTTGCATTTATTTACGGTTGTGGATTGCATAACGGGAGCTTGATCTCTGCTCTGTCGACTTTTGATGTTAAGAATTGAACTCTACAGTTTAACAAAGTGACTTTTATTGAAATTTCAGTAGTTTGAAATAATATAAAGTATAAGAAATGATATTATAGAGGAATAAGTCTGTAAAATAACAGAAAATGTACTGGCAGTTTATTACAAGGTTTTTGTACTGTAATAACAACACCAACCCAGACAATATTTCACTTTACACTATTAAAAATATTAATAAAAGTCACTTTTTTGAACTTTTCAAGGTTAAGAGTTGTTGGAAGAATAGTCAAGGTCCCATAATGCAATGTAAAAGCATAAATAAACAGGGGAAATTCAAAATAAAAACACTAAATATGGAAGACTGCTAATTTACAGATATTTTTACAGTGTATTTTAAAGACATACTCTGAAAAATGTCTGTATTTTTCTGTCCATACAGTTGAAGCTGCTTTGTGCTCCACTGATTTTGATTACGATATAGTATATGTTGTTTTTTTTTTGTTGTTTTTTCATGTTCTGTCCATGAAATATAAGTCACTAACTTTCATTGTATGTACAAACAACACCGATTCATTTTTTTTATATGTTTCTTTGGTCTTTAGAAGAAATCTCAAATGTCTTCCATTTTGAAAAATAAGTGAAATGGAAGCTAATGGGGTCCAAAAAAATAAAAAACAAAAAAAATCACATGGCAAAAATGGAGATATCTTCAAAAGAACTTCTTTTGTAATGACATGGACAAAAACAACATGTTTTGAAGATGATGGAGTCTCACAGGCTTTCATTATATAGGCAAAACGGTTGAAAAATCCGCTCATCAAATGTGCTTATTTGTGTTTCTCAGAAGAAGGAAAGTCAAGGTTTGGAAAGAAATCAGGGTCAAGAAATAATGAAGTGTCTTAAAAAGATAGTTCACCCTAAAATGACAGTTTGCTCACTATTTATACATCCTCGAGTTGTTCCAAATCTTTAGCAGTTTCTTTCTTCTGCTGAACACTAAAGAAGATATTTGAAAAGAAGCTGGAAACCGGTAACCATTGACATCCATAGTAGGAAAAACAAATACTATGGACGTCAATGGTTACTGATTTTCATCCTTTTTCAAAATATAATTGTGTTCAACAGAAGAAAGAAACTCAGGTTTGTGACAAATGAAGTGTCAGTAAACGATGACAGACTTTTCAGTACTGTCCCTTTAAGAAGACACACACAAGCAACCATTTTCCAGTAATTGTTAGTGCTCTTTCATATCTGTAAAAGAGGATTAGGAGGCTACAACAGTGTTGAAGCGATCTGACAAAAGAGCTTATTGCAATCCAAACACTCACATCGGCTCACAGGTGAATGGGAAAGATCATCCTGCGCTTGTTTGGGTGCACGGGATCTCATTTGAAGTTCCCACACACTTCCGACTGATTGCGCAACTTTAAACTGTTAGATCAGATGACTAAAATGTTAAGCAGAAAGTTTAATTGCTAAACTTTTTACTGTGCCGGAAAAAATATTCACGTTCTTCACTGATACTGCAGTTCTTGTAATTCAATAAATAACCAAATAATAATTAGAGGATTAAATGCTTAGGAAAAAGAGAAATGGGAAAATGACAATAAAGTTAATCAGAGACAGTAGACAATCTTTGCTGACACGACAATCTTTGCAGACACGCACACACGTTTGTTTTTGTGAAAAGTGGGTACATTACATAGGTTTCCATTCATTTTATACTGTCCAAACTGTATATTGTATTGGCCTAACCCCACCCTACCCCTAAAGCCAACCATCACAGGAGACTGTGTACAGCTTTACTGTCTGGATAAACTCATTCTGTGTGTTTTATAAGCTTTTGGAGAAATGAGGACGTCAGCAATGTCCTCATATTTCACCTCCTTTTTGTAATACCTGTGTCATACCTATGTCATTATACAGATTTGTGTCCTGACATGTTACAAAAACATGTACATACACGCACACACACACACATGCAAGCATGCAAGCACACACGCACACACACACACAGCTTATTTGTTGTTTATTGAAGTCACCTATAACTACATTTTAAATATTGAACTCTTAGTGCAAAGTTAATTTAAACCATAAAAAAGTGAAGCCTTATCTTTTTCCACTAAAAGGTTCAAGGACAGGATTCAAGTACAATGTTATCATGTTTCTTATTTTTTTTATACTGTTCGTTAAAATAAACGTAATATATTATAATGGTACAATTTAATTCAAATGTTAAAATAAATTAAATTGCTAGACAGTTTTTTAGATGTTAATGATATTTTAGTTGCCAATATCATACTTTCTTGAGACCATAAATTCATTCATTCATTCATCCATTCATTCATTTTCCTTCAGCTTAGTCCCTTATTTATCAGGGGTCACCATAGCGGAATAAACCGCCAACTTTTCCAGCATAAGTTTTACGTAGCGGATGCCCTTCCAGCCGCAACCCAGTACTGGGAAACACCCATACACTCTCACATTCACACACACACACACACACTCATACACTACGGTCAATTTAGTTCATCCAATTACTTATAGCGCATGTCTTTGGACAACACGGGGAGAACATGCAAACTCCACACAGAAATTCCAACTGGTCCAGCCGGGACTTGAACCAGCAACCTTCTTGTGAGTCGACAGTGCCAACCACTGAGCCATCGTGCCGCCCCGAGACTATACAATAAAAATAAATAAATACTGTATTTATTTGGACCCCAATAACTTTCAGTATGGAAGTCAATGGCATCCAAAAAGTCAATGTGTGTGTGTGTGTGTGTGTGTGAAACTAGATTTTGGGGTCATTTGTATAACCCAAAAAATGAAAACTTTACATGTTTTGGTCATTCATTTACAATACAATAGCACCTTTTTGGGGACATGAAACTGTAAACATTTGAAAACAGGTTTCAAAGTGGAATTTTTTTGACAACAATACCATGATAGTTTCCTCGTATACAACAAAAAAACAGCTATTGTCTGAAAACAGTGACATTGTGTGCAAGAGGCGTTACCTAATGCTTTCCTGGTACGCAAATAATGCATTATTTTAGCCATTTTGAGTGCACAAATAAGCAAATCGTAAAACAATCAATGTGTTACCCTCTAAAGCCACTTCTTATAATGTCTCTGAAGTGATTTATTCCCCTGCCACAATAATGCAAAGTCATTGAATCAGTCTCGTGCACTTTTATTAATTACTCAGCATATCATGTTAATTAAGTTTCATTTTTAATCAATTCAGAGCTTTTGTTTTTTTTTTGTAAGTGGGAAGTGGCCCGAATAAGAACAAAATCAGTTTGTTTTCGCATATCAGCTGGAATCTGATGGCCTCTATTCATCTAAATAGAGCTCTGTCATTTTTATTGACTAAAACATCCTTTTTATTACTGTAAATGTGGTTTTATGGCCCGACTTATGGTGTTTTTGAGCTCTCAGCGGATGTAAGCGAACTGATGTGTTTTAGAGTATGTTACGGGTAGATCGAGACTGATTAATCCTCCAGTATATCATAATCCCCGGCTGATGGATGGCTGCAGATATGAGACTGTGTGATCATGGAGGAAACAGAGCCTGCTGGGAAAGAGCAGCGCAAGGTCATGTGTGCAAGCTGAGGCGCTTCATAATCCAGCGTTTTACAGTTTTAAAGGGGACATGTTGTGCCCCTTTTCATGAGATGTAAAAATAAATCTCTGATGTCCCAGGAAAGTGTCTGTAACATTTTAGCTAGAAAAAAACCCAACAGGTCATATAATATAGCTAGTCAAATGTGCTGCTATTTGGGAGTGAGCATAAACTTGTCATTTTTGTGTGTGTCTCTTTAAATGCAAATTAGCTGCTGCATTCAAGAAGAGGGCGGAGACTTTATATGCTATTCTGACACTCCAGAAACAACAAAATAAGTGAATCTCATGCAATCAAGATGTCAGAAATGTCCAGTAGCGGATTAAAGCCTTACATGTTACTGAAGCAGGGTGTTTCTGAATGGCTAGTGGATAAATTTATGTAGTTGTTGTGTAGTCCTCTTCCAACATGCCAATTAACATTACACTACACTCTGAGAAATACACATTTGTACCTAAAGGGTCCATATTAATACCTCAAGGGTACATATTAGTACTGAAAAGGTACAAATATTTACCTTATGAACCAATATACACCTTTGAGGTACCAATATGGACCCTTTAAGTACAAATGTGTCCCTTTTAAAAAAGGTACCACCCTAGTGACAGCTCTTGTACCATTATTTCTGAGTGTGTGTTAGTACAATTCTCTTATCTTTACAAACGAAAAGACAAACTGTCACCTGGCTATACAGTGCATAACAAATGTACACTAAAAATATCTGTAAAGAAGCAATTTTCTGTACTTTGTAATTCATGTTTTGTTTAAGTTCATGCTTTTGCATTGCATTATTGGTCCTTGATCTGTCCTGCAATTTGATTTAATCTATTTGTTATATTAGGGTTGTATATTCTGGTACAAAAACCTGGTAATAAACTACCTGTATTTTTTCTGTTGTTTTACATACTAATTTTCAGTATGTGGGAGCAAGAAGTGCTGGTATTAACCCATCTTTCAGAAAAAGCATTGAACTGACCATTTTTGATGGAGCAGTCTAGTCTAAAATAAATATTTTGCGCAAGTATAAAACACTTTACTAACCCTCTTTGACACATTTCCATTAAAAATGGAATCAGATATCAGCAGTCAATGGAGACGCTAATGTTTGTTGGTACTTTCAACAACAGAACATTCAGGTACAGACATTGTAAATCTAAATTGTAAAGCTGCTACAGCATGTACTGCTGCATTGGTGCTGTGGGTGGAAACGCGCAGATTAATAGTCACTAGGAGAGTCAAATCTTTTCCACATGCTTGCAGAAAAAGGCTTTCCAAAACCAAGTTAATGGGTTGTCCTCTTTTTTAAGTATTCTTTGTTGGTAAAAGCACCGGGGACCCAATTATAGCACTTAAACAATGCAAAAGTTTGATTTTCATATGTCTGCTTATATACAGATATTCTATTTTATGATAATTAGAGTTCAGTTAGTTGGTTTTTAAACTCTGTTTGTTGACAAGTTTAGAAGGATAAAATGTTCTTGCTTTGCTCATTTAGTCCTCTGATTTCCCTCAGGGCTAAACAAGATCTCTGCGTGCCTCTGGTTCTTTCGTTTTTTCCAGCTCTTTGAAATAAAGTATGGCCGTTAGATCCTCATCTATCAGCCGAGAGACGTTTCATCAATGTGTACCACCTCAGATGTTCGCAGATTAATATTCATAACGCTGCCCACTTACATGGTTCATCTCAAAACAATGGGCAACTGTCTGATGAAGCGGGTGAGATGGAGGTCAGGGAGCGCTGTGTTTTCAGCATATAGGAAATTACAGCAGGTGTGCGTCCAATGGACCGCCAATTTAATATAACAGCAGCGTCCACCTGGACACAGGCGGGATCATTTTAGTGCATGTTCAGGCAGAGTGAACACATTCAATCTTATATGAAATGCACCATTTTTTACATTCTTAAGTAAAACAAATCTTCAAAGTTCAAAATTCAAAGTTTGCGAAAAGAAAGAAAATCCCACATCTTAAATCTGAGATACGATGTAAAGTGGATTTCATACCAAACAAGAAGCACTGCATTAAATAAAAATTTTCCGTGCTATATCTTTACAATATTGAAATGTATTTTACCCCAGTATTTTCAGTATTTGGAGTTTCTGCACTTCTGCTAATGACGACGCCTGTGTTTAAGCAGTCTTTCATCATTTTGTATGCTTTAACAACTAAATGAATGCTTAAGTCTATTTAACTGATTATATTTGAATTACATTACAACATCGATGCTGTAAAAGGAACCATATTAAATTGAAAAAAGTCACATAAACCTTTCACCGGAAGTTCATCATTGGCTGAATAACACTAGCTGTGCATATAGCCCATTAGGTTAGAGTGACCGACTGTAGTATTGGTAACCTAGCAACCAACAGTAAACAAGACAAGCATAATAGAGTCACATAGGTGAAAAGTCAACTACATCAGAGTTTATTCAGCAAATGCTTTTCCATCTCCCATTATTCACATCAACCCTTTTTCACACAATTCCAAAACCACCTCAAGCGAGCATAAAATCTTTTTGGAGAATTAAGGGATTTTTATGCGAAATTTGGCATTTCCAACACTTTCTCATGCGATACTTCAAAAAATGCACATTAACACAGAGTGATGGGAACAATTTGAGTATAATGCGTTAGCATGCTAGTTTAGGTCAGTTTTTAATTCAATTTAATGAATACTTTTATTTAGCAAGGATACATTAAATTGATCAAAAGTGAGTGCTTTTCATAAACAAGTCAACAGCTATCAGCATATTTGTGCGTCAAAAAACAGGCAACTGTCTACTCCATTTCATTAATGCGCTTAGAATACTTGCGGTTTCTGAGGTTGTGGATTAAAGGAAATAATGTTGTAAAAAATGGTCATACATGACATTTAAAGGATGTAGAGTGTCATATAACAACATAAAAAAACCCTGAAACATTTGTTTTTGGCTTCGAAACCTGGCTCAAATTCAGTCTACACGTTTTTGTTTTTTTACATATTTTGAAAGCTGATCTCAGAGGAAAATAGTCAAAACATGAAACGGTGAGAACCGTGCACAACCTGAATTTCAGGTTTTCAAATTCTGTGGGTGTTTTTTACAGCTACATAAACCAAACTGCATTGAAGGATTCATTCATTCACACACTACAGCCATTTTAATTTATTCAGTTTATCTATACTGCATGTCTTTGGACTGTGGGGGAAACCGGAGCACCCGGAGGAAACCCACGCCAACACTGGGAGAACATACAAACTCCACACAGAAATGCCAACTGGCCCAGCTGGGACTTGAACCAGCGACTTTCTTGCTGTGAGGTGACAGTGCTAACCACTGAGCCATCATACTTAAACATACACTGAAAGAATATGATTCATTGGATATACAATTTTTTTTGGATATACAAAGGTAAGTGGTTGCAAACACTTTATACGGGCTGAATTTAAACAAACAAACGAAGTTGACCATTACTAAATTGAATTGGTTTGTTTAAATTCAACCAATATAAATCGTTTGCAACCCCTTACCTAAAAACAAATTCAGTAAATCCAATGAATAATTTTTTTTAGTGTATAAGCCAGAGATAAACTGGCATGCAGACGCGAGGGATTTGATCATTTTTTCTGAAATGTCCAATTAAAATCACATAAACGCATCTCTCGTTATCACTCACACGCTAATGACAAACCCTCGGGTTGTCGACCCCATGAACCAAACTGTCTCTTCCTCGTCCAGTGCTCCCTCATTAACACATCGTCTCTGTTCCTTCGTTACTCTCGTTTTCCTTTCATCCTCATTCCCAGCGGTCTCCGTTTCAATTCGGTTCCCTTATACCTCCAGGCGGATTAAACAGACCGACATCAGACGCTCTGAGAACGCGGTGCACTTACAGGCATTAACACACTCTAAAACAATACTCTCTTGTGTGCGCCAACACGTATGACTCTTAACAGCACAAACACACTCTATAAGTTGAGATAATGTTACATGAAGTGAACCAATGCCCTACTAAATCTGTCAGTCTTGGTCGTTGCACAGAGACAGCTTTCATAGCAGGCACCATTTCAGCGTTGCTGGTCATTAGCTTTCATGTAGTGTTATTTCAGCAGTGCCGGTCACTCACCGCTGAGGGACAAACTGTAGAAAACTATTACATTACTGTCAGTTACAACATGGCAGAGCGTCTACGTATGAATTACCACGCTTAAATTATTCATCGATTGATTCCGGTGTGTGTGTGTGTGTGTGTGTGTGTGTGTGTGTGTGTGTGTGTGTG
>CAIGQW010000596.1:14303501-14319387 GCA_903798125.1 Danio choprae
ACACACACACACACACACACACACACACACACACACACGGAGAAAGACAGAGTATGTGGGTGGCTGTAGGTTTGAATAATGATTTTGGAGGAGTGTACAGTGCACTGTTCTTTTTAAACATTAGATTACATGCAATATGCAGAAACTTGTGTAACTTGAGTCATGAAGCTGGATATACAATTAACAACTGAAATCTCTGTAAAGGAAAAGAAATATCAGTGTGATCACAATCGTGACATTGATTTTATACGAAAGCACATTTTATGACAACGTCTCATTTATTTCTGCATATGAATTACTAGAAAACCTTCTGCATAGGTGCTAAATACTGCAACATTAGTCATAAATTCACCACTGACCTGCAAGACTGACCTTTAGCTTTTTGGCCCCCATTGAGCACATTGAAGGAAGGGTAAACACAGCTCAGCAAGATTCTTTCAGCAGAGCTTTTCACAACTCTTGGGTTTGTGTGATGTTTTGAGATGGTGTGTGTTCACTGCTTTTGTTACAACCTGGAAGAAGTTCAGGAAAACTTACTGATTGCAATAGAATTTGACATTAACGTGAGGCTAAGCTAACAACACATAACATAACATAAAATGTAATGCACAAATACTAGGTAAAACAGTCTATTTTAATTATACTAATCTATTTTTGGAAATATATATGTATATTATTTCTCTCATCTTTGTCTAATGATGTTTTCTTCTCTTGAATATCAATGCATCTTGTAAATGTTTATCTGCAAGTGATACAGTTTTAGAAATGAATGAGCTGATAATTCAAAAAACAGGACTTAAAAGAAGTTAAAACTAAACTTTATAAGATGGAAGATCTCCAGGAGCAGAATTAAGTGCCCCAGCTGTAGAGGATTTGAGCTAAGATTTTAATGATATTGTCTGGTGCAGAACTTTCTACTTAATGACAGGCTGCTGATTTATAGGCTTTGCCGGGCTTTAAATAGCACGGGGCAAATGAATACTATACATTAACATTCACATTTATGTATTTGGCAGGCTTTTATCCAATCAAGTTATTGGAGGGGAACTGTCTTGAAGTGTTTAGCTCCTACTCTAATTAAACACACCTGAACCAGCAAATCAGGCTCTTCAGAATCACTTGAAACTTTCTAGGCGAGTGTGTTGGAGCTGATCTCTGCAGGATATTGAGCCTCCAGAAACCGGAGCGGACACCCCTTATCCATTGCATTAATGGCCTAAATCTAAACCTCTTCTTCTTCATTAAACACACCTGAACTAATTGATGAAGGTCTTCAGAATCACTAGAAACTTTCTAGGCAAGTTGTGCTGGTTGGAACTTAAATTTGCTGGCCTTTTTCCCCTTAATGAGCATGACTGAATGCCCCTGGTCCAATACAAGGATGGCAGGGTGCAGAGGTGTCCAGACCTCGTCTTGGAAGGCCACTGTACCATACTTTATGTAAACACATGCTGAACCAGCTAATCAAGCTCTAGAACAGGGATGTCAAAACCCAAACCCTGCTTCAACACAATTACCTGTAGGCTTAGGTAAGCTTAGGTAGGCTTAGGTTGCCTTCCAGGAGCAGAATAAATGAAAAGTGAAGTGAGGTCTGGCCAATTGACCCATATTTACAATTAATTAACTTGCCTTGCCTAACCATCAATCCATGCCCGAGCAGGATTGGCAACCTTGACTGAAATCAAACCCACAACCTTGTGTAGCTAATACTATGCAATAATGTTTGGCTCCATTTACATATTTCTTGTTAAATATACACAAAATCTCTTCACTTCTTCTCTTTCTCAGGCCGAGTTCTCTGCGGCGGCAGTGTTGCACCAGGCCCGGCGGGATCAGGTGGCGGAGACGTGTCGTGCCCACAGTGCATCCAGCCGTAAACGCCGTGTCTTGACCCCCAGTGACCTCAAGCACCTGGTGGTGGATGAGGACCACGAGCTCATCTACTGCTACGTGCCCAAGGTGGCATGCACTAACTGGAAGCGGGTCATGATGGTGCTGAGCGGCCGGGGCAAGTACAGCAACCCAATGGAGATCCCGTCCAATGAGGCCCACGTGCCCTCCAACCTCAAGACCCTCAACCAGTACAGCATCCCTGACATCAACCACCGGCTCAAGAACTACCTCAAGTTTCTCTTTGTGCGCGAGCCCTTTGAGCGGTTGGTGTCGGCCTACCGCAACAAGTTCACACTCCGCTACAACACCTCCTTCCACAAACGCTACGGGACGAAGATTGTTCGGCGATATCGCAAGAATGCCACAACCGAGGCGCTGCAGAGCGGTGCCGATGTGAAGTTTCAAGAGTTCGCAGAGTACCTGGTGGACCCGGGCACTCAGAGAGAAGCTCCACTCAATGAACACTGGCAGACCGTCTACTCGCTCTGCCACCCCTGCCACATCCACTACGACCTGGTGGGCAAGTATGAGACTCTGGAGGATGATGCAAACTACGTGCTTAAACTGGTAGGGGAGGGTGACTCACTGCGCTTCCCATCGTTTGCCAAATCTACCCGTACCACCGACCAAATGGCAGCCATGTTTTTCGGCAATATCAGCTCCCAGCAGCAGAGCCAGCTCTATCAACTCTACAAACTGGACTTTCTTATGTTCAACTACTCTATTCCTAGCTACCTGAAACTGCAGTAGACATCCATATGCAGTGGCGGACACTTTCTGAGCTAGTTCAACAAGGTTGAGCAAATGGGAGAAGAGCCATGGCTCAGAGACACAAGCAGGGGAATCAACCAAGCACCTAAATGTAAAATTGTATTTATATCCGCAGGGACGGTTGCTTTGTTTTGAAACGATCAAGGAGCTGTCGGTCTCAAATGCACTCGAAAGTGGTCTTTTTGAGACTGAGGTCTGAAGCCCTGATGTATGTGCCCATTGAATTGTACATTTCCAGTGTAAAGGCTCTTTTTCCACAACATCAAAAGCAATAGGACAGAATCTGAGCCATACCTGCTCAGCTGGTTTATCTATTAATATACTCAGCCAGCCGCCATTATCGAAGCTTCACAGAAAGGAGCACCTAGACTAATAATACGACTCAAGATACAATCAGAGACTTGTTCTGACTTCAATTCCCTTACTTCTAATTCCTTGTTCACTTTGGAAGTTTCCTCGCTTTTCTCCCATATTCAGACTGCCTTTGTGTGTGTATTTATATGGTGCATACTTAACCGTGCACACTAAAATAAGAATGACAAAAAAAGAGGCATCGAACGGTGCTTTGCTGAAGGGGCGTGTTCAAATGTGAGTGACAGGCAGGGGCTCTGCCCACTGGGTCAGTCAGGGAGCATCTGTAGCAGTCAGGGGTCAGAGGTCACTGGCCTCAAACACACTGTTCCCACAACCCCTCCTCCTTTGGTTGGTCTTCAGTAAATTAAAAGATTTTGTTTTATTTTGTATTTGTTTGTAATGAAAAAAAAGGTGCTGCGAGCAGCACGTTATTGTATTATTATTACTCTGTGAAATAGAGATGAGAAAGACTTAATGTTTTATTTCCAGGAAAGGAAATCAGCTTAGCGCTAGAGATCTTCTGATGTTTAATTGTCATAATTTGTTCATAGTTTTTCTTGCCTCATATGCAGAACACTGTTGCTGGGATACCTCGCTGGTTGATGGGTGTACGGAAATGGGCAGGACTTTGTTTTCTGAGCTGTTCTCATGGGAAAGTTTCACACAGTGGTGTGCATTTGAGAAAGAAAGAGAGAGAGAAAGTGCAGGCAAATCTGTTCAATCCATTACATGATTTAAACCTCTTTAGCAATTTTAGCAGTTCAAAGGAACACCCTTTAATTTAGTCTTTTATGACCTTTATTTGCTTTGACGATGCACAAAATGTATAAAAACTGCTTATTTATGAGAACAAAGGCAACAAGAGGGTGTGTTTAAGTGCTTTATCTCAGTGTCATTTTCTGTAGCAAATCTCTTGACTTTCTTTCAGCTTTCTCTCTCACACATCTCTGCGCTTTTTAGGAAAAGTCTTCAAAAGGTTGGCCTGAATAAGCGAGTGATGATTAGCAGGATTTTAAGTCCTGTAGAGCAGGGTGTTTAATGAAGACCACACACATTCACACAAGCACTTGGGGAGGCACCCATAAAAATGTGGCAAAAAAGGCCACGTTTTCTATCTTTCCTTTGCAATCCCTTTCTCACGCTGGTCTTCCAAAATCTTATCTTACTCAAAAAAAAAAAAAAAAAGGAATTCTCATGAGATTCCCCATCATGCTGAAACCAGTAAAAAACGGTAAGTAATAATTACAAAACGTATGCGTTTGTCATGTAGTAATTATGATAACTGACAGGCTGGTTAGGACAAAATCTCACATCCAGTAGATAAATTTAGCATACAGTATTATACACGCAAAAACTTAGTCTGTTTGTTCCTAGATTGCACGTTCAAATCTCTCCTCTCATTTTGTGTATCTGAAGGAAAACAAATCTGAAACTTTTTTTTTTTAATCATCAGCTCAGAAAACATGTTCCTGAATGCCTTCTCAGTTTTAAAAACTGTTTATTTCATTTGTTCTGTAACAACAAACGCTGTACAGCCTCATTAGCGCCCACACGGCAGCCACGCTAATACACGCATTAGCGCCCACATTAGCAGGCACAGTGCCTTTCAAACTGTCACTCCATCGAATGCAGCACAGCTCACTCACGTTGCATGCATTTTTAGAAACAAAAACCATGATTTGCTTTATTTATGATTCCAGCTGAGGGCATTCCCAGATGGACATTTTTATCAAACTAACTTCGCTCACACTGTAGTAGATGCTCACACGGCTTACCTGTTGCTCTATGTGCCTGTTTAATGATCAGTGTCTATATTGGTTGCTGAATTCTCAAACCAGCCGCAGTCTAATTTATTTATTTATTCCATCCAAGTATCAAGGATGGACTCTGCCGGGTCACTGGGTCGGACCCTCGCACTAAATGGTGAAAAATACAAAACAAATGAACTGTCGAATCAATGCGCTCCCTGGAGAACGCACTCACACACTTTCTCTCTCTATCTCTTCTGTTTTCTCAATAAAGCTGAAACTGAAACCCTTAGAGGCCAATTTGTCATCGTCTCTGTCTGCACATAATCGTGAAAATGTTGTCACTTGTTAAAGGGATCTTTTTTAACACAGCTGTTCCAACTCATTTGGCTTAGCTTCTAGTATTTTATGCCAAGACGATCTATAGGAGAACATTAAATCTTTCTTTGGATCTTGCACTATGCTGAGCTTCTTATATAGGGGATTGGGTCAATAACAATATTCCTTAAATCCTGTGGACTTAATGGGCATTATTCAAAATAAGTAGAGGCTGAACGTGAACCCTCACCTTTGGATAAACAGCTTATTGTGTAGTTTGAAACAATTGATGTCTCTTGTCGATTAACCAGTAGACTTTGATTCCTGTAATGCCAAGGGAAAAACTTGTACCTGAAACAAAATAAATCATGTGCCTAGCAATAAGAATCATAAGAAAATCTAATGATTTTAGTTCATTGGTGTTTCTTTTAATAATTTTAAGGTAATTTTGATAATTTGTGCAAATGGTGCATTTAAACAGACATCTTAATAACCTTCCAATATGGCATTAGAGCAGTTATTAGAACCCAATTGGGAAACATTTTTTTGTACAAAAAATACAAATAAAATAACTGGCAACTATATGTAATGAATACCTGAAATCGGTTTATTGGATTATGTGAATAATAATGTAAATAAATGACTGACATTATATTGTATATGAGGAATAATTTACAATGAGATGTTGTCAATTATTAGAAAGCTAGTGTCATTTCAATTAAACAACTGCTATTAACTATATGAATAACTGACCATGGGACATTAGGTTATTACATATGTGGCATACATGCGATTAACCATGTTATATTTACTCCTTGTGTCCTGCTGTACATTCAGTAGAGGGGTTGCAGTGAATGGTAGTAAAAAAAGTATTTATTTTTTTACTATATTTTATGGAAGAATGCATGTGAAAGAACTGTTAATGGAGTAAAACCATCATTAGGATCTGAAACTTTTAAAGCCAGTCTTAAGTAGCAACAATGAGCACATTTGTAGCGGAAATATTTGTCCAGTTAGAGGCTTAAATGATTTCCTCGGAGGCACTTAGTGCGACTTTAAATCACACAATATGTTCCTTTCTAAGTGGCCATACTAAACAAACTAGATTTAATGCCTAGTGTCAGATGTGTAGAAAGGCTAGATTCTCCTCAACGTAATTATTAGCTACTGTTTCAAAGAAGCCAGCCTCTTATGAAGGCCACGTTTTTGAATCTCTGACAATTCTGCTGACCTTCTGGTGCTGGCAGAGCCTCTCAGGTCTTGTGGTGAGTCCAGATGTGTCTGATTATATCGAGATTTGAAGTGGGACCTTTGAAGATTTGATGCAAGAGGAAATGCAAAAGCGTGCCAAGCTTTTGTGCCATATAGGTGCAACAGATCTGCGTAAAAGGCTGCCAAAGAAATGTGTGTCACTCTACTGTGAAGAAAGATTTGTGCGCGGCCTTTGCGCTTTGTCACTTTGGTGTCAAGACCAAGACTGCAGCCAAAGCCTATAACTTCTCATTGAAAATCTTGAGCTTTGGGGTTTTGTTTCTTGCTGAATGTGCAATTCCCATGCTACTTTGCTACCGCACCTGCTATGGTCTCCACACCGAGCCCTGTGGTACACCCCTGAATATACACCGCTGGGGCGAAGTTCATGCTATGAATTAGAGACGGATTATTCAGCCACATCAAACATGGCATTGCAATAAGGTTTGGGGTTTGAAAGCACACAAGTGCAGGGTCGAGTTCTCTATCATTACCTAACCTACGAAGAGCTCAAACGATGTTGTTCCCTTGGGGACTGCTATGCTGTTTACAGCTAATATGCAGGCATAGCTGAAAACTACTATCATTTTGTATAATTTCCAAGCTCTAAAACCCAACAGAAAGTCGTGCAGGACATTTTCGCTGCTTAATTCCCAAGGATGAAACTGCTTGTGGTTCAATCACCGCTGAGAAGATTTTACCGTCCATCCATTTCCCTAAGAAGTGTTGTATACTTGATTAATCCATGGTAATCCATTTGCACAACAGTTGAACTCCTTCAACCCTTCTTTCGACTTCAGTCAAGGAGGAATTTTACACCTAAACGGCAGAAACCACTCTCTGTTCACATCGAAGCATAACAGAAAATCACTTTTGCTAACATGTTTCTCTCTCATGATTTTGGAGAATGTTCTTTTCTATGCATTATTGTCCAAATCAACCAATCAGGACTCATTGTATGAACAAAATGCTTACTTTTGCAAATATCTTCTGGGTTTCACATAAGAAAGAAACAAAACTGAACCCTGAACTGACATGCACATTTTTCAACAATTTTAGGTCAAAAATGGAGCTGGGTAAAATAAAAATGTTCGCTAAATAGTCCAAATGGAAATATAAAAGTGGCCACAGTGCGGTTAGAGTATGCCGTGGAGTCCAGCGGCTCTCAGAATTGATTAAAGTGGAGTTGTTGGATGATGTCCTTCAGTCTAAACCATCATTTTGGCTTGTGCTGAACTCTCATCTCTAAGGTTTGTGCCAAGGGACGACGCCAAATCCTATCTTAAAGATGTAGTTGATGATTAGGATGGCAGAGGCTGAGATGGAAGAGTGGCTGTTGTGTCGACATAAGCCTGACTTCATTACCATGATTCAGCGCTGTTAATACTTTTGAAAAAATGCAAGGTTGTATTTTATACAACAGATAAAAATGTCTTAGATGGCTTCCCAATGCTTGTCAATAACTTTAACATCACAATCCTGCTTAAAAATTCAGCCTTTGAAGGAAAAACTAAAATACTAAAGAAAATAAAGGGGGTCTTGGCTAAAATTTCTACTTATAAAAGTTTAATTTTAGTTTGTTTCTCAAAATAAGCTCTTATGTGAGTATAGTTAATCAATAAGACATATGGACTACTTTAATGCCATTTTATGATGATTTTTGGATACGTTTTTCTCCATACAGTATATGATCCACACGAGATGAACAGTAAATGACAAGATTTTTATTTTTGGGTGAATGGATGTGATCAACCTAGTCCAGTGTTTCTCAACCACGTTCCTGGAGGACTACCAACACTGCACGTTTTGGATGACTTCTTTGTCTTTCCCACCTATTACAGATCCTTCAGTCTCTGCTAATGAGCTGATGATCTAAATCAGGTGTGTTTGGTTAAGGAGACAAGGAAAATATGAAGAGCTGGTGGTCCTCCAGGAACGTGGTTGAGAAACACTGACCTAGTTCAACGTCTATCAGTTCTGACCAGCTTAAAAAAGATGGCCAACCAGATAAATGCCTGCTCCACCAATCGCTAGTCAAGCTAATAAGCCAACCAGACAAGTTTGGACCAACTAGGGACCACATAAATCCAGCCACCGTCCTTTTTATCGTGCAGGAAACGTCATAAACCCACAAAATCAAAGGCAGTTTTGAAAGTCATTGCTCAGATTAGCTCCACAAGTGCAGTAAACAGGCTTGATGACCTGTTTGCTGTTAGTGGTGAATGATACAGAGGCTGCGGGATGCCATTGGGGGTTTGGGTGCGCTTTAATAGAGTGCTAATATGCAACAGCGTGGTCCCTCTGGCTCAATTTGGGGGCCGTTTATAAGAAAGCTCCAATTTCAGGGCCCCCAATCCAACGGAGCACTCAAATAACGTCATTAAACCCTGAAGACAGCAGAGTTCAGCAGCCATCATTAACATGGCCTGTCTAGACTCCAAAACACTCACACAGGGGTCTTTTGTTTTGCACTGTCGACAATAATACACGTGACGGGTCAAAAAAAAAAAAAGTGATAAGTGACATCTGGAAAGTATTCATACTCATATTAGGCTATAATAAGCCACATAAAAGGTAATAAAATAAATACCTCCCCGCAGAAGCCATGCTAATGCGTGAATGAAATAATAGCAGGTCACCAAATTGCATTTGCTGTGAATATCGAATTATAAAAAAAGCAATGTCTAAGCCTGGCTACTGTTTTAAAAGCTCAGCGTGATGAAACTGCTGACAGGTCGAGTGAAGTGCAAATTTTAGGGGGCGCGCTTTGATGTGCCTGATGCATTTTTTTGGCAGAGCTTTTTGTAATCAAATAAAAACCCTTTACGGTTCATGCTTTATTGTTCTTACTCTTACACAGCAAGCAAATACCTTCTGTTTGAATGTACATAAAGCTTTCTCATAAAGCGCAAGGGGTCTCTAAACCAATAAGAGAGTTTCCCTGCAGTTCGAAAGACATCACACGCAGGTAATTACAGTCGACCGAATTCAATTACGACCCACGGGAGGCCTAAAAAATAAACATTAGATTTACGGATATTAGACATAAGCTTTTATTAAACCTTTATTAACCATTCGGAGTATCAAAAAAAGCAAGTCAGAAACATACACCAAGAATCCTCCATTGGTGCCAGTAGAAACAATCTCCTTCTCCATAGAAAAATGCATGACCATGGCACCATGATAACAACTTATAAAAAAGTTTGCACACAAGATGTACATTCTCCCCATTTGTTGGCATACATAAGCCTTAAACAAAGATGTAGCAGTAGACTGAAAAGGCGTTCTTAATATGTTTTTCAGACCATTGTTTTTCTTTCTGAATGAGCAGTTGAAAGTTCATTCCCTTTCACCAAAGCAGATTTATATATATAGTTATATATATATAGTTTATTATTCTACACTATTAAGCAACACTTTCAAACTGCATTAAAGAGGTTTATATAGATTGATCTGGCACTGGTTGAGTAAAACTGTGTGTATACTTGTATGAGTATGTCTGATTTGATTGAATAGACAAGAGGAAGTCGTGCCTCTCAAAAGAGACACAAACAAATAAGCCAAAAACACTGATACATATATAAGAAAGACAAAAAGGGCAAATAAATAAAGTGTAATCACCAACAAAGTCTCAGGTGTTCCTCAAGGGTTTGTATTTGGTCCTTCCACTGCTATAGTGCTGATAAATAAACCTATATGGGTAACAATTATTTTCGTACCACCCCATGTCAGACGCACCAAGAAACACCCTGCTTGAGATAATGGAGACGTTTTGCAGCAGTCTATACTTTACCGAAAGTGCTGAATTTCTCAATGCAGCTTATAAATCATCTGGCACTTTGAGAAAAGTCATGAACTGACACAGAAATGCTTTGCCGCCAAATGCCATTCGCTTCGACAAGCTGCTGTTCAAGGCAATAAGTGAGGACAGCGAGTATGGAAAACGTTGATTTACGAGTCAAAGGTCAAAGGTTGACCTTAGTCGCCCACATCGCTATCCTGGTCCCCGATGGTCCACAGGAAGTGGAAGCTGAGAGCCAGGAGAGCGGTGCCCAACAGGTCGCCCAACGCCGTTAGATACGGGATAGAGAAACTGTCCGGATCTTTCCCGCTTTTCCACATGGAGTGAACCATCCAATCCGCTATGCAAAGTAACAAGAACACCTGGAAGGATAAGAGAACGCACACAAGAACGGGTTAACTATTTGTTATGGCCAAGATGCATTTTTGTGTAACACTTATTTTATTATGTCGAGTGATAATATGAAGTGGTCAGAAATGATGGTTACCACCTCACACGTGTACAAAAACATATTGGATTCATAGACTCCTTCAAATAGTGTCTAGTAAGTGCACAGCAGCACAAAATAATAAGGCCAAACCTGTAACTATTGATGCTAAACTATATAAACTATGCAATTTGCTAAACTAAAGGAATGACTGTATAATATAACTTCACTAGTATTATTATTATTATTTTATATATATTTTTTAAATTGTTATTATTATTTATATTTATTTTCCCTAATTATCCCTTTCTCCTTTTGACCCAAGTTAACAATAATGTGTCTGTTGCTCTGAACGCATGTCTCATAAGATGTCATTTTGTTTATCTCTGAAAACAATAAAAATGATTAAAAAAAAAGAAATGATGGTTACCCTACTGTAGGATTTTGTCTTGCAATCCAATGAGAATTTCTCATTTAGGGTGATGGAAAAAGTTTTGACTCTCTGAGGTGGTGTGAAATGTGTCTAAAATGTTTTGTTATAATTAAAATGTTCATGAAATGTATGTTGAAATGCATTGTTAATCAAATTTGATGGTAATGGGCCCTAACCCTATATCGAACCCATTTTGAGCAGTAGTATTTTTTGCATAAAATTACATGTTTTATACACAATTAATTAACTTAATAAATAAAAATGAACTATTCAATAAAAATATAACATTTAAAGTAAAATAGGTACAACACAGCTTCGAAATATTCATATTGTAGTCACATACAGTAAAAAAGCATAGCCTAAAACTAACTGTTTTTTTTAAACCACCTGTTAAAAACTTTTTACAATTCTTGAACACTAAACTGAACACAGTGAAACATTCAATGCATCAAATTACATATTTAGAAGTGAGACACATTTGATATTCACACTAAACCACACTGTGTTCTCAGGCATTATTATAATCAATTGGTAAAGCAGAAGATCTTGGTACTTTCCGCTGTACCTTTAGATGAACTTTCCCACACACACACACACACACACATCAGGAAGCCCTAAAGCAGACAGAAATGCAGAGAAGACTTCCAGAAAAGACAATGTTTGTGTTTATGGTGCCTCTTTGAAAAACTCATCTCAGAAATGAAACAAGATCCTATTCCTTTGAAAAGCAGCGTTCAAATTCAAGACAAAAAAATCTGAAATGGCTTTAGATCTAAACATCACAGGGCTTTTCAGCAATCCCAGTTCATTAAACAGCAGAAAATTAGCATTGTGTTTGTCTTTGAGTATCACAGACTACTGAAATGCTCTTTTGGATTAGCGTGGCCCAGTGGATGGTGGTTTGTTTGCTCAAATCATGCGAATAGGAAAATAACTAATATTAATCACCATACGTCCACAGATGACTGATTCATTAAGAATTACAAGCATTTGTTTTAATTACAAGTTTTTTTTTATGTCATGTATAAATATGTAAATATTGCATTATTTAATCAAAGAAATATGCACTAATTTAAATGCATTTGATGCAGTCAAGTTCAAAGCTCTGGTTTCATTTGTTTTACACATTAGAGTCTATTTTATTTGGGGAATCTATTTTCAGGGTTTCTGCAGGTTTCATCAAGTCAAATGTAAGACTTTTTAAGGCCCTTTTAAGACATTTAGGCCACCTTTTAATGTCCACTCCTTACTTCTGTATATAGTTTTTGTATAAATGGAAGATCATGTAGGGATACATTGCCCTGTTACTGTCATGAGAAATTGTGTAATTGTTTATAGTTTTAATTCCCTACAGCTTTTGTGATTGTATCTCTTTGCAATAATAAAAAAAGTTTTATTTAGATGGATTGTTGGTAATTGGATGTGAGTTGACCCGATTGGGTAGCTTTAGTTGGACAGACAAAAGTTAAACCCTTTTTAAAATGATTTAAGACCTACAACACAATATTTCAATGAATTTAAGATTTTGTTTTTGAAATTTAAGGCATTTAAGAGTTTTTAAGACCCCATGGACACCCTGATTTCATCACTCCATAATTTAAAAAACATATATGGTGATCAGCAAATAAAAAAAACTGAATCTTTTTCAAATAAAATGTTGGGTCCCACTTCATATTAGGTGGCCCTAACTACTATGTACTTGCATCAAAAAATTCAAACAATGCACAGTACTTATGTAATGCATTGTAGAACACTTCTGGTGCTCTTGAGGGTGTTTGGGACAGGTTTGGGACATGTTTGGAGGTATGGGTAGGTTTAAGGTGCAATAGGATGGTCACTAGCGTAATTACAAATGTAATAACAGATGTAATTACATACAGATATGGAAACAATCATAAGTACAATGTAAAAACGTAAGGCATTTCTGTGTGGAGTTTGCATGTTCTCCCCGTGTTCCCGTGGGTTTCCTCCGGGAGCTCCAGTTTCCCCCACAGTCCAGACGCATGCACTATAGGTGAATTGGATGAACTAAATTGCCCATAGTTTATGATGTGTGTGTGAATGTGAGAGCGTATTGGTGTTTCCCAGTACTGGGTTGCAGTTGGGATATTATTACATAATAAGTACATTGTAACAAATGATTAATTTCAGTGTAACTGCATATTAGTTAAGGCCACCTAATATAAAGTGGGACCAAATGTTGCATATGAGTCAAATTATGTATAAACATATCTTTCAATACAAACACTCAGAAATTAGATATGAATAACACCGAAAGCTCTGATGTAAACATTGAAAAGTCTATCTTTAAACATTTAAAAGTCTTGTTTTCTTAAAAAAAACAACACTATGAAACCCCCACAAAAAAGGCCAAGTGTATGGAAAAAAACAGTGTATCTTGCCCGCCGTGTCTCACTTATTGTAACATCTGAAATCTTAATCTTACATCGGATTGGAAGTTAAAAACATGGACTGCAGCAAATCCCTCAAGGCTTCTCGCTAGTTCGCCCGGCGTCCCCCATGCAAGACTTTCATTTAAGCGAAATAAAAACGAGGCCTGCCCATTAATCAGCCTGACGGGTCGCTGTGAAACTCTATTTGGAGGTCTGACGCTCTGGTTAACCGGGCGGGTGCCGTTCATTTATATCCGTTATATTAAGGTCAGTGCGAGATGGTTAAAAAGCAATTCGCCCTCCACTGCAGATTTCAAACTTCAATTTAGTTAGCAGGAAACAAATGGCTGCTTTAAAGGCTATTAATTGTGCCTGCCAAGCAAGATGAGCTCTGTGACATTATTTCAATAATTACCCTTGCTTGTTTCCTCGTGCACGAATATCCGAACGTGACCTTTCCATGGGACTTTCAGCCCGCTTTGTTAGGATTTTATTAATTAACGATAAAGGCATTGGGAAGGGGATACCGCAGGCCATCGCAGTGGGCTGAGGAGCGCGATGGTTTGCTAATGTACACAAGCTGTTGATGGCCGACAGGATTAGACGTGTAGTTCCACCCTGTGCAAACACACCAACACACTTTTCCATCACTAACAAGCACAGAGAAAGCAGTCAGAGATACTGCATGGCATTCACACGTGTCCAATATCTCTCTCCCTCTCTCTCTCTCTCTCTCTCTCTCTCTCTCTCTCTCTCTCTCACACACACATTTACTTAGCTATCTAAATGGGGATCTTCCATATACTTTTGTTGTTTAACATTAGGCTAATTATAATGACTACAAATAAACACAAACCATACACAGAACTCCCAAAATCTTTCTAAGGTTATGTCATATTTAGTAAACACACACACACGCAAGCACGCACACAGATTATTTACTGAAAATGCACATATGAAAAAATACAAAGCTATTTTAGCCATATTTAATAGTGTTTGGTAAATTCGTGAGTTTATTTAAGCCTTTTTTATTTCAAAGTTTTTCTTTTTATTTTCATTATTTATAGTTCATGTTATAATTACACATTTAACGCAATTAACAAAATATGTTATTCTGACTAACTGACATTTTGTGAATAAATAGACGAATAAATGCTCTAAATATCATCACATAAAATATTAATTAGTATTTAAAAATATAAGAGAAAAATATATGTATAAACTGAAATACAGGTATAAAATAACATGCATGCATCACTATTCATTCATTCATTTTCTTTTCGGCTTAGTCCCTTTATTAATCTGGGGTCGCCACAGCGGAATGAACCGCCAACTTATCCAGCATATGTTTTACGCAGCAGATGCCCTTCTAGCTGCAACCCATCACTGGGAAACATCCATACACACCCATTCACACTCATACACTACGAAGAATTTAGCTTACCCAATTCACCTATACCACATTTCTTTGGACTTGTGGGGGAAACCGGAGCACCCGGAGGAAACCCACGCAAACACGGGGAGAACATGCAAACTCCACACAGAAACGCCAAATGACCCAACCGGGGATCAAACCAGCGACCTTCTTGCTATGAGGCGATTGTGCTACCCACTGTGCCACCGTTCTGCCCTGCATCACTATTATTATTATTATTAAAAATACAAGGCAAAAAAAAAAAACTTGACTGTAAATAGGTTTCGACTGTGAATTATTTTTGACTACCTATAATAAAAGGCATAATTATAAAGTGAATTTATTAATATAATTAATTTTATTATGATTTATTTACTGTCAATTCATATATAAAAAATACAAAAATATTTTTGCCATATTTAATAGTGTTTAGTAAATTTGTACGTTTATTTAAGCTTTTTTTATTTCAAAGATTTTTTATTTTTATTTTCATTATTTATATTTCATGTTATTTACTGCAATTAATAAAATATTATTAACTGACATTTTCTGAATAAATAAACAAATAAATGCTCTAAAAAATATCACATTTATTATTCTTTTTTATAGAAATAAACTAACATTACACTCAAATATACCCATACCTAATAAATCCAGTAAATTTCTTCAATATATGTTTGTACTGTGGATTATTTTCTCATCTGAATTTTTGAGCAGGCGCTCTTTACTCCCTCATCGGAAAAATAAAAAAACGTCCCTTGAGAGGCATGCGAAAATCCAGTTTAGACCCTCTGCACAGTGTCACCAAAAATAGTTAACAGCTCTGTACTGGTAAACTCATTTAACCCTGGAATCTCTTCCTCTGAAGCAAACTCTGCTTCTGCTGGAATTCAATGCATGCCTTGTATTTTCAGACCCATAAAGGTCAGAGATCACGGGGCCACTTTCAGGGCACCAGACACATGAAAAAGGAAAGCTATAGTTAACCACTCAACAATTAGAAACGGTCAAATTGTCACCCCCTAAAAATGGGCATGAAATTGAAATGGAATGACAAAAAAAGTTATATTTGGCATAGTTCA
>CAIGQW010000596.1:14326131-14336501 GCA_903798125.1 Danio choprae
TGTGTGTGTGTGTGTGTGTGTGTGTGTGTGTGTGTGTGTGTGTGTGTTGTTTTTTTATTCTCCATTTTGGGGGTGGGATGGGGGACTAAGGGTTTTTGAATGTTCTTGTTTACCCTTAGTTAAAAGAAATGTGTAAATTATTGATATGTTTTTGTAGACTCCACAAAAAAATAAAAAAATGCACACAAGTAAAATGATTATTATTTTTTTATCATGAATGTACTTGCAGCTAAAGCACAGCACGTAAAGAAAAGTACTGGCACTGAAAAAACATTAAAACTAAAAAAAAGATGCACAAAAAAACAGTAAGTGGTTTATTGGGCACCAATTTAAACCATCGTGAGCCATCTTTAGTAGATAAGAGAGCTCTGACTTTACTCTATTTACGTAAAAAGGAAACCATTTCTCTGAGCCTAAGTGGCACATGTGTGTGTGTATGTTGCAATCATTGAAAATTACCTTCCCTGACTCACTTCCTGTTGGGCAGACAAACCATAAAAGCCTCTGTTAGTCATCCTATCTGACTCTTTCCTCCATTTTTTTCTTCAACCTTGAGAATAAAAACCTTTTGAGGCAAACCTTAGATATTTAGATATTCAGCAGCTTCTTTAGCATACATGCACAGCTGTTTGGTGGTCTGGGCGGGAGAGCATAAACATTCTGGAGACAGCGTAAATGTCTCTCATTAGCAACCTTTAATTAAAAATCGTACAGCTCTTTGTGGAGGTGCCATTGGTCCTGGCTTCTTTTCCGGTTACCACCAGAAACTCAAACTACCGCAATTAATGACTTCACCCCACGGCGCAATCTCATCCAACTCTATTTCAGCTCTATTCCATCCTTTTGGCTTTTGCCTCAATATGGAAACGTTCATTAAAAATCACAAAAGTGCCTATATCTGCCTGGAGGAGGATTCTTGCGTGACTTTAAATGAGGGAGATTATTACAGAGACGTAATAACAGTCTGAAAAGGGATGGAAATATCGGCTGTAAGAGCACAAATTTGAGGATATGGAGGAGTTGGGAATTAAAACAAAAAAAAAAAGGTCTAGAAATTAAGGTTTTAAAAGCTTAAACCTTCCATGACAAATTATGACACTCAAATACAAGTTAGATGTTGGCATAGTTCAGCTACAGTACATTATGCAGAATTTATTATGATTAAAATATTGATTAAATGTCAGGAATTATCCATTAGCGCTGACAAGTGCAGTGATATCTGCAGAGAGTATTTTAAGAGGATAAACAGTACACGCTTTATAGGCCGTTATTGTACTGAATAACAAATCTATGAAAGCTTATTTACAAAACAGAATAAAAATATTAAAAAGGCCATTAAAAAGGCTTGGGATCTTATATCACAATTCTGACTTTTTTTCTTGCACTGACAAGTTCATGTCTCAAAATGATATCTTGTTTTGTTAGAATTGCGGGTTTGCTTGAATTTTGTCCTCATGCTGTATTTCTTGGTTTACACCTTACAATTTTGACAATATCGAAGTCTTTATTTTTTATTTTATTTAATTTTATTTTTATTTTACTAGCAAAAACATCTTGAGATTTGTAACTTCTTTTTCAAGAGTGTCCTGGACAAACAAGCAATAAACATCATGGACAACATCAAAATAAATCAATACAAAATACTAATACATCACATAATTGTACCAATAATAAATAATAATAATAATAATAAATAATAATAATAATAATAATAATAATAATAATAATAATAATAATAATAATAATAAATATATTTGAAAAGAATTGAAAAGAAAAGAATAATAAATTTGTATCTTTTGAAAATCATAAGATTCTGTAATAGTTTAAGATAAATATAAAATACACTGAAATTCATATAATGTCTAAATTGTAAGATATAAAACTAAATATGGCAACACACAGAATAAGATTGTATTCGTTAACTCTCAATCCCCACCGGCTCTTTTATTTCATTCAAAATAAAAGGTTTCCAGTCACCGCTAGTTTTTTTTTGAAGATTTCACCCAAATTTAACGACCCTCAGAATATTTATCTGCTAATAATATAAAACCATATTATAAGCACAATTACATTTTATTCTATCTTCGTGTGTTTATGTTTTATCACCTGTTGAATTCAGATAGGTTTCATTAAACTGCATTTTTTTTTAAAACTCACACGTGTTCATACATGTGCACGTAACATTAACTAACATTAATTAAGGTAACCTTAATATAAAGTGTAACCAAAGTCACAGTTACCTTTTTATGTTATGTATTTAAATAGGCTTCCATAATAATAACAATAATAAAAACAGTAAAGAAGATCTCACCGTTGATAACAGGCATACATAACCATATTATATCACAACATATAAAGAAGCCTCTGATTTTACACAAAACAATGACTTTATTCTATCCTCACGTGTTGATTTATTAAAAATGCTACATTTTCTTACATGTAAATTGTAAATTTTAATTGACAATAAAGAAGATCTCACCGTTGATAACAGGCGTGTAAACCACCATCCCAGCCAGGTTGGGATCAGACACAGTTTTACCCAGGATGAGTCCTCCAATACTAAAATAGCAGAAATTTTAATGATGTTAAAGCACTGTAGAAAGTTCAACTTTGCTTTTTCAGCATTGTATGTGTGAATCCATGACCAGGTGTGTGTGTGAGCGCATATATCACACCTGCTGATGAACATAGCAGTGATAACTGGCTCCCAGCCGGAGTAGAGCAGCTGACGGCTGGCAGGGTGTTTGGAGGAGATGACCATCCACAGTGGAGTCAGACTGATGAAGAAGGCACACACCAGAAACGACACGTATGGGTGAGAGTCTGGATAAATAGACAAGAGAACAACATCTCAGTGAATGCTGAAGCATAGCAACACAACATTTAAAGTAGGAACAGTTAAAGGGGTTTTGTCTTGTCTTTTGCACTTTCAGTTTATTATTGTATCATTCTAACAATATTCAGCTTAATGGTCCCTTTAGTAAATGCTGTAAAAGGTCCTTAAAATAAGCTTTTTAAATATAAATGACATAATTTTAACATTTATCATAAAATGTACTCCTGGGACATTTCTGCAGCTTTTATCCTCACCAGGGATGAAAGTTAACAATAAAAAGAAAAGAAAAAGAAATGATTTCATGATTTACTCTCTCTTCACCTGTTGAAAACCTATTTGAGTTTCTTTCTTCTGTTGAACACAAAAGAAGATAATTTGAAAAATGTTGGCTGCTGGCACTATTTGACTTCCATAGTAACTTTTTCCAACTATGGAAGTCAATGTATACAACCAGCATTCTTCAAAATAACTTCTTTTGTGTTCAGCAGAAGAAAGAAACTCATAAAGGTTTAAAAGTACATGAGGAAGAATAAGTGACAAGGTAATTTTCCTTAATGGGTGAACTTTTATTATGCATCCAATTATTCTTCTTTGTATATTACCATTCAAAAGCCTGACCAGTAAGATTCTTTTAGTAGAAATGACTGCTTCTCCATCCCCGAGTCCTGACCACACAATAACCCATTTCTGCCATTTTCCATAACCTGAAAGGGGTTGACAGCTGTGACGGCAGGCTGACAGAAAAAAAAATAACCATGACCGACATCTTGTTGATGTCAGACATCATGTTGTCGGTTGCGGTCAAATGGCACACATCAACTCAACTTGCTTTAAGAATTTGGTTATAACTTGCATAAGGGCTGGAAAATATTTTGAATATTCATTTAAATGTATTCACAATGATATTGATGGCCAGCATAAATAAATAAACAAGTGCTGTCAAAAGATTAATTTGATTAATCACATCCAAAATAAAAGCTTGTGTTTACACACACACAGTGAGTACGCATACATTATGTAAATACAAACTTTTATTTTGGATGCAATCAATCATTTGACAGCACTAATATAAAAATATTTAATATGACTTTCTTTTGGCCAGAAATATTCTAATAGATTATGCTGTTACATAAATATAGGATTTCTTGGTCTCATGAGTGGCTGCAAACATTTTAATAGTCTCCAATTAAGTTTGTTTCATGTGCATTACCTGCCATTTTCAGATCAATTCAGAACTTGTGATCTGATTTTGATCTGATTTATGCGTCATCACTCAAAAACGTGGCGTCTCGATCAGAACTGAAAACTGCATTTTTTCCGCTGTGTGAAAAATGTAGCCACGCTGACTGGCTATAATTGGATTTAAACAGATTGAGGATGAAAAAAAAAAGATCTTCTTAAAAACCGAATCAAATCGGCAGACAGTGATGCCAAAAGAGGTTTCACTCTTTCCTAAATACTGCTCATCACACATTAAACAGCCTAAATCTTTAAATCCCAAACATTGAGGCAACATCTGTGTGACTATATTTAGTGTGAGATGGGCAGTGGTGTGCGCTAATGATGGCAGAAGCTTCTCTTCTCAGGCGGGTTTGCATGGCAGACAAGGCTTTGGCATGGCATGGTGGTGCCATTTGCCTTGCCCTCACCTCACTTAACCTCTTTCAGAAAGTGAAACACTAAAAAAGGATTGTGGTGCTCTGTCTGTACCAGTCTGAGGCTTATCACAGTGAGTCATCAGCCTCATTAAACCAGCATAAATACTCCAGAAAGCTGCTCAGGATGGCCCATGTGTAACTTTAACACTTTTTAAAGATATTGTTAGAGATAGTGTGGGAGAGACATTGGCTAGGCTTTCCAGAGTCAATCATTTTCTGAAAAATGATTAAAAAAAGCAAGTTGAAAATTAAACATGACGAAAATAAAGACAAACATTAAAAAAAAACATGAAAGATCATTTTTTTCTAAGAATCAATTTATCAGTTCTTTTGCTTAAATTGAATCAAATAATTTAAAATTTGCATCAAACATCTAACATGTTATATTATTATTACTATTATTATTATTATTATTATTATATTATTTAACAATATTTAATAACTTCAAATGTTTCTATGATTAACCAGCAATCCATTCATGTTAAAATATAATACAATAAAACAAGATATAAATAATGTAAATCAGATCTGTCAAGAAGGAACAAAAATTTAAATTATTTGAATATTAACATTTAATATATATATATATATATAAATACACAGATATACACTCATAAGATGAATAAAATTAACCTGTAATATATTTTAATTGTCAGCAACATATTTTATGCTTATCACATTAATAACATTATATTTCATGATCATGACAACACTTTCATGAGGTGTCAGATTATGTGTCTACACTCAAAAAATTATGTTTGCTGTTTGTTTAAACTACTTATATAAAATAAGCTGAAACACAATTCTTGAGGTTTTTTTGGGACATCTTAATTGTTTAGTTAACTTAACTCCTTCATACTGTCTCAATACAAATCAATTGTGTTGACGCAGCATTTTTTTTACAGTGTACGTCAGAGAGACTGTATGTGTCTGTGTGGAGAAGACGGTCTTAATGGTCTGTTTCATGAGAATGTGGATCCGCAGACCCAGAGTGAGGTCATGCACTGTGTCACAACACTCTCATTGTCCTGAGCCAGACTCATTAGCACAGTGACCCGACCCATAAAACATATCAACCCCGCCGCCCCATAAACCATAAGTTACACACTTCACATCTGCTGACACCTGCAGTAAAAAGTGAAATGCACTTCTACATTTAAGATATATTACTAAATCGCATTCTAATATGACATATAAACACTGAAATATGATCAATTATTCGACATGACATTTAGTGTTACGATAAATCAGTCTAAATTTGATTTACTCAAGGATAAAATCTTAAGTGAGGGATTCTGACGCCCTCTTGTGGTAAAAATTTCCGGACAGAAATTGCTACAGATTTATCAAACTCTTAAACTGTTATTTATTTTAGGGAAGAAAAACAAAAATCTTTTTTTAGGCTTGGTTTCATTTATTTTTTATTCACAGGTTTTTATTTTGGCTACAATCTGTGATTTTGTGATGGATTTGAGGCAATATCTGTGGTATTTCTTGTGTTCTTTTCTTTTGTTGTGAAAATATGAACGTAAAAAGTGTTAAAGTCACACATGGGCCATTATAAAAACCAATTAAACTAATATTTATTGAATAGGTATGTATTTGCTCAATCAGTATTATAAAATTACTGTGCAGCATTGTTTTTAGTCCACCACAATCAAAATGACAGAGCTTTCATTTATGCAACTAAACATTTAAATGTCATCTTACTAAAGGCTAAAATAACTGCGATTTAGAGCAATAAGTTATATTTAAACACATTTTATGCAAGTCTTCTGTTATACTACTTTGACATTTAATTGTGGGTATATAAATAAAGTGCACCAAATTGCTATTTTTGCCCAGTCTGAGCCACTAAGCAAAACTGAGCTGTTTTTATTCTTCACTTTATATATCATACAGTCATTAAAACCCTCATACTCTATATCAACTGTAATAATAAAGAATAAAACCACCCTTCTCTGGCAAGCTTTGGTCCAGATTAAAATTTAAGTGAAACTTGACTAGTCAATGGAAAGGATGTTACTCTAAGTGTGTGTGTGTGTGTGTGTGTTTGTGTAGGTTTGTGGGTTTGTGGTAGTACAATAACTGGGAGTGACAGATGCATATTTAAAGCAAGCACAAGTTTAGCAATCCATTCAACACACGAGTGGGCTTTTAAAAATGGCAAGTTCCTCTCAATTTGACTGTCTACATGACATCTGTCAAATGTTTATTCATACTGTAGATGCATACTAATAATTCAAGTGAGCATATGCTACCTTATAATGCAAAGTTGATCGGCAGCTCATTAGGTTTTAAAAGCGGAGTACTTATCGTCACACATATTGTACTCACCTATGCAGTTGTATAAACCCTGGCTGATCCATGCTAGGATGGCCAGCGTGATGAGGTCACCAAAACTTGCGGCGATGGGCGTGGCTACATTATCAGGGTTGATACCTGTCTTCTTAGAGCCCACAATCACACCCACCATTATTATACCTGAGAGAGAAGACACACAAAAGTCACTCACTTGCAACTGGACACTCATAATGTGGCTAAAATGATGAATAACAAATATATCGGATTTCGCCATAATAACAATAGAAGCATTATTTGTTGTGAACAGAATCTGCTTTAGTAGCCGCATGTAAGAGTATTAGAGGGTAATCTGTGTGTACCCTGCAGCAGAGATGCTATGAAGGCTGTGGCAACACTACTGGAGCACAGCAACACGGCATGACTGATCTGGAAGTTTCCTTCAGGAATCCAACCCAGTACAACAGCCGCTACCGCCGCCAGAAACCCGATTACTGTGGCCTGAACCTGAGGAAGAAAAAAAAGTGAGAGAGACAATGAGAGGTAACACTGGGGTCAGCAATAAGTCCAAATTTATATCCAGAATGTGGAACCACTGGCGTTCAATTTATATACATTTTTAACATTTATATTTTTTCTAATTGTTCGATTATTTCGAAGAATTTATTTTAATAATCTTTTCTTGTTATTATTTTAAAGATTGGCTGCATCTGTATTGGTGAAACAATCTGCATTCGCTGGTTTTAAGGTCGCTGCTGTATAAATTATCCTTGAGAAAAGCTCTTACCTGTTTCAGTGCCAAATTCCCAATAATGAGATTCCACTTCTCTATGGGGGAGTCCATTTTGCCCACATTCACCTAAAGAGCACAAAAATACATATTTTCTTTGTGGTCACTAAAAATGTGACATACGTTTTATGTACACTTTATTAAAAAATCCTAAGAAATCTGTATAACTTGTATCACCTGCTATTGATATACCGTTGTTGTTTAATGATGTACCTTTATATTGTATGTATATGTACATGCATTTATTTATATATTTGTATATTAATATATTTGTAATATTTGTATATTGTTTTTATTTTATTTTTTTATTGTATTTTATTAAGTTTTATTTATTATTATTATTATTATTTATTTTACATTTGTTATGTTTAGTTTTGATTTCTTTAGTACATGTTAAAAGCTCCTAAAATCAATAAAGACGTAGAAAAAAATAAGGATAAATTAATACGTACTAATAATACATACTTATATGTAATGCAGTTGTAATTATATTCAATATAAATCTATTTAAATTCATTACAAATTAATATAAAATCAAACAAAAAGGGCTTCAGGGATAGTTAATGTGTCGGTGCTCTTTGAATGAGGGATTCATAAAGATAAACAACGAAATCATACGTCCAAGGCACTTGAAAGCAAGTGAAAAAGAATACATTACTTTTCGAGTGCCTTGAACTTATGATTTCGTTGTTTTATTAAAACTGTATTTTTAATTACATTTAAAATAATAAATAATAGCTGAAAATCATAAAAATAGGCTTTTCTTTAGCAAATTATTACATTTTCATTTAAACTTTTGATTTTGGAGGGGAAAAAAAACACTAAAACTAAAAGCTAAAACAAGAAAAGAGAGCACAAAAAACAGCATGAGACCAAATTACTTTTGAGTGGTGGATTTTGGAACTGGAAATTTTACATTGAAAAGAAAACCACCATCTGAGGAAAAGATAACAACATTTCAGGGTTTGGAAAGGATCGCTGCCCGCAGTGTACCAGCAAGATGGCTGACTCCACAGTGGATGAACTAGTGTGTGTGCTTAAGAAAATAAAGAAAACAAATGTAAATGTAAGAGAGCGACGTCTGAGGGCAACAGACTCAGTGTGTGTGCGTGGTTTTTTTTTTCCACAGCTGCATGAGGGTGAACAGAAGGCCTGTACTTTCACCCCTCTCCTCCGCTCGCTCTACACCATCCGGGTTTGTTTATTCTTTCACCTCGAGGGGAGACGACAGATTTACCAGGAGAACACTAGACGCTAAACGGCATGAGCTGAAACCCCTCTGAGTTTTTGAGAAAAAAAAAAAACAGCTACCCCCCCAAAAACCCAAATAATAATAATAAAATCACTCTGTCAGCAGAAAGACTCCAGTGCCCAGAGGAAAGGGAGAAACTAGCTTAAGTAAACTATCCTCATCCAAACATTCCTGAATCTGTAACTATGGAAAAGATTAAGTGGATCATTTGTGGCACATGTTTGTCTTCTGTAGTGAGAAAACAGAAAAAAAGACTACCAGGATCAGAAATGAAGAGGTTTGATGTTGCCTAATTTACCTAGTTAAGCCTTTATATTGCACTAAGCTGAATACTAGTGTCATGAATACTGTCACCATGGCAAAGATAAAAAAAAAAAGTTGAATTGTTATTAGAAATTAGTTATTAAAACTATTGTGTTGAAAAATGTGTTAAAAAAATCTTCTTTCCTTTTAACAGAAAATGGGAAGAAAATTATACAGGAGGGCTAATAATTTTGACTTCAACTGTACCGCATTATAAGCAAAAATGATTATGAAAGAGAAACTGACTGGCCACTTTATTAGGTACACCTGTTTAACTACTTCTTAACGCAAAGCTCTAATCAGCCAATCACATTGCAGCAACTCAATGCATATGATCAATCTGCTGAGGCACATCACAGCCACAGCTGTCAGCTGAGAACAGAAACTGAGGCTATAATTCGAACCAGCTCAACAAAACTGGACAATAGAAGATTAGTTTCTATTCCTGCAGCGACATTCAAGGCAAGGTCAGAATTTAGTATAAACACCATGAAAGAATGGCTCCATCCTGAATTCCTTGAACAGATCAGTCTACTGCTTGCATATAATAACTTCAACTGTTAAAAGCTATTAGTTACTAGTTAATTAGTTTACGTTATTAGTAAATAATAAAGTTAAGGTAACTAATAACCTTAACTTTTCCAAATTTGATTGTAATGAAATAATGTGCACCTTTCTAAACCTGCTTTGAAACCATGATTATTGTGAAAAGTGCTATACAAAAAAACTTGAATTGAATACTGCTGGTGAGCCTACTTTGGGCCTCTTAGTCCAAGCTGAACATAGTTTCAACACATTAATTTACCCGAGTATTGATGCTGACCATGTTCACCTCTTTATGACAGCAGTGTACTCATCTCACAAGTATCCAGTAGGATAACACACCATGACACAAAGCTCAAATCATCTAAAACTGCGGTCTTGAACATTACAGTGAGTTCACTAAAGTCAAATCTTAATCCTACAGAGCACTAATAGAAAAGTGTTTTCAGAACATTGCTGAATCTATGCTACAAAGGATTAAGTTTAACAACTTTTAATAATCCTGCAAGGGCCAATTAAATTAGGGCAGTGATGTCGTGACGCATCATACAAACAAAATCACACAAAAACAACATGATAAGGAATATTACAATATACATCCCAGCATGCTTCATAATAAATTAACAAATGTAATAATAATAATAATAATAATAATAATAATAATAATAATAATAATAATAATAATAA